>JAAAKG020156466.1:6130-24980 GCA_010014905.2 Druon quercuslanigerum | reverse complement strand
ATCAAATAGACAGTTTTTTAAGTTGGAAAAGGCATGAAATCATAATTTGGGACAAAATTAACATTTTTTAGTTTTAAGCAGGCTTGACATAATAATTTGGGACAAATGCATCATTTTTGACTCGGAAAAGGCATGGTATGATAATTTGGTATTAAATATTTGGAGAAGTATTTGAATTTAGAAGTACTTGTAATTGGAGAAGGTGTGCCCTAGTAATTTTAGGATAATATTAACGTTTTATTAGTTTTGAAAAGGCTTCGGATGATAATTTAGCGACAAAAGCATTATTTTTGAGTTGAAAAAGGCACGAAATCATAATTTAGGACAAAATTAACATTTTTTAGTTTTAAAAAGGCTTGACATTATAATTTGGGACAAATGCATCATTTTTGACTTGGAAAAGGCATGGTATGATAATTTGGTACCAAATATTTGGAGAAGTATTTGAATTTAGAAGTACTTGTATTTGAAGAAGGTGTGCCCTAGTAATTTTAGGATAATATTTACGTTTTATTAGTTTTGAAAAGGCTTCGGATGATAATTTAAGGACGAAAACATCCTTTTTGAGTTGGAAAAGGCATAAAATCATAACTTGAGACAAAATTAACATTTTCTTAGTTTCAAAAAGGCGTGGTATGATCACTAGGAACAAATGCATCATTTTTGACTCGGAAAAGGCATGGTATGATAATTTGGGATCAAATAGACATTTTTTTAGTTGGAAAAGGCATGAAATCATACTTTGGAATAAAATTAACATTTTTTTAGTTTTAAAAAGGCGTGGCATGATCTATTGGGACAAATGCATCATTTTGACTCGAAAAAGGCATGGTATGATAATTTGGTATAAAATAGACATTTTTTCCGTTGAAAAAGGCATGGCACAATACTTTGAAATGAAATGTTCGTTGTATTGAGTCGCGAAAACTGAGGAATCAAATAAAAAGTGTTTAATTTAAAACTCTGACAATTTGAAGCCCTGGAGTCTTTTTTGTTTTCTGGAAGTGGTACCAAGTCTGTAAAAGAGGCAACACTTTCGCGTGCGCGAGATGAAGGTATAAGAGCTACTGTAGACGACCCATCCATCATGCAAATAATGAATCCTGCCGTTACAAGAAAATCTTGAGGATCATCTCTTCCCATGTACTACATAAGATAATAGCTCACCATCCATTCATCCTATACCAATAAGTTCGTACATGCCACTTTGCATAATAATATTCAGAATTTCTTTAACACAAGACCAGAATAGATATATCTGGCTATCACGAATTAAATTGCAACTACTATTTGCTGAGATTCAATAAGATTGAAGCTACCAATGACTATCCTGATTTTTATACATCTTAATTTTCAATAAGTTTGTCTGGCAAACTTATAGATTCCGAAATATTCCGGCTGTCCTTGGTAATGTGAATTTTAACACTTTATAAAAAAAACTTAATATATTTTCTAATTTTTTTTAAATAGATTTTTCAGAAAATCTTATATAGTTAAAAACCGCCCGGTATGATTTAAAAAAGTTTGTTAATTATGGCGAGACAATTTCTGTAAATTCAGTATGAATGACACAAAATTGACGTTTTTTCAGTCAGAAAAGGCTTGGCACGACAATCTGAGATTATGTTGATGTTTTCCGAATTAGTAATTTAGGCTGAAAACAACATTTTTCTATTTGAAAAAGGCAATGTATTATAATATCAGGTAAAATTGTAGCTTTTTGGATTGAAAAAGCGTGGAATGATAATTTGAGAATCAATTGCTAGTTTTTAATTTTATGAAAGGCGTGGCATGATAATTTAGAACTAGGTTCACATTTTCAGTTAAAAGGCATGACTTTTTTAGAATTAAATTTTATAGAATTATAAAAGGCATCGCATGATAATTTGGGACCAAAACGATTTTTTTGACTGTACAAACACATGACATAGTAATTTTGGATCAAATTACCATTTTTTCGAATTCAAAAAGGCGCAGCTTGATAATTCTAGACGCAAGAAAACATTCAATTATTGGGTTTCCAGTTTTTAAAGGCGTGGCATGATAATTTTGGAATAGGTCCGCATTTTCAGTTGAAAAAAGGCATGAAATTATTACTTAGAAACAAATTAACTTTTTTAGAATTGTTTTTTAGTTTAAAAATATCGTGGAATAGCAATTTGGGACTAAAACAACATGTAAAATTTTTTAAAAACATAACTTATTAATTTAGGATTTATTTAACATTTTTTTGAATTTAAAAAGGCGTGACTTAATAATTGTGGGCGAAAGAAACGTTTTTTTAATTTGGAAAAGACATGGCGCGATAATCGAGTATAAAATTAAAGTTTTTTAAATAAAAAGAGGCAGCCTGTGTTAATTTAGGTAGAAAATAATATTTTTAGAGCTGGAAAAGGCAATGGGATAAAATTAAAGATTTTTGGATAGAGAAAGACATGAAATGATAAATTGGGATTCAATTACTGGTTTTCAAGTTTTTAAAGGCGTGGCATGATAATTTTGAACTAGGTCCGCATTTTCAGTTCAAAAAAGGCATGAAATTAATACTTAGAAACAAAAAATAACTTTTTTAGAGTTGTTTGTTATTTTAAAAATATCGTGGAATAGCAATTTGAGGCTTGAAGGACATTTTTGAACTTTAAAAAACATGACTTAATAATTTAGGATTGAATTAACATTTTTTTGTATTTAAAAAGGCGTGGTTTAATAATTGTGGACGAAAGAAACGTTTTTTTAATTTTGAAAAGGCATGGCGCGATAATCGAGTATAAAATTAAAGTTTTTTAAATAAAAAAAGGCAGCCTGTGTTAATTTAGGTAGAAAATAATATTTTTAGAGCTGGAAAAGGCAATGGGATAAAATTAAAGATTTCTGGATAGAGAAAGACGTGAAATGATAAATTGGGATTCAATTACTGGCTTTCAAGTTTTTAAAGGCGTGGCATGATAATTTTGAACTAGGTCCGCATTTTCAGTTGAAAAAAGGCATGAAATGATTACTTAGAAACAAATTAACTTTTTAGAATTGGTTTTTTAGTTTAAAAATGTCGTGGAATAACAATTTGGGACTAAAATGACATTTTTGAATTTTAAAAAGACATGGCTTAATAATTTAGGATTGAATTAACATTTGTTCGAATTTAAAAAGGCGTGGCTTGATAATTCTGGACCAAAAAAAAACATGTTTTTACTTTGAAAAAGACATGGCACTATATTTGAGTATAAAATTAAAGTTTTTTAAATAAAAAAAGGCCGCCCGTGTTAATTTCGGTGGAATATAATATTTTTAGAGCAGGAAAAGGCAATAGGATAAAATTGAAGTTTTCTGGATAGAGAAAGACGTGAAATGATAAATTGGGATTCAATTACTGGTTTTCAAGTTTTTAAAGGCGTGGCATGATAATTTTGGACTAGGTCCACATTTTCAGTTTAAAAAAGGCATGAAATTATTACTCAGGAACAAAATAACTTTTTTAGAATTGAAAAAGGCATGGCATGATAATTTGAGATAGAATTACAGATTTTTAGTTTTAAAATGTCGTGGGAAGATAATTTGGAACTAAGAAGACATTTTTGAGATTAGAAAGACATGACATAATAATTTAGGATTAAATTAACATTTTTTCGAATTTAAAAGGGCGTAGCTTGATAATTCTGTACCAAAAAGAAAAACATTTTTTTAATTTGAAAAAGGCATATCCCGATCAAATAGTATAAAATTAATGTTTTTTTAAAGAAAAAAAAGCGTGCCATGTTAATTTTGGTGGAAAATAACATTTTTAGAGTTGGAAAAGGCAATGTATTATAAGCGGGGATAAAATTAAAGTTTTCTGGATAGACAAACGCGTAAAATTCTTAAGTTTAAATTTTGGATAAAAGTAAACATGTTTTTAATTTCGAAAAGGCATGGCACGATAATCTAGTATAAAATTAAAGTTTTTTTAAATAGTAAAAGGCGTGCTATGTTAATTTTGGTAACAACAAACATTTTCAGAGTTGGAAAAGGCAATGTATTATAACCTGGGATAAAATTAAATTTAAAAGGCGTGGCAGTTCGTGTTAATTTTGTTGGAAAATAATATTTTTATTGTTGGAAAAGGCAATATATTATACTCTGGGATAAAATTTAAGTTTTCTGGATGGACAAACGCGTAAAATTATAATTTGGGATTAAATTACTGATTTTTAAAAATAAAAAAGGCGTGGCATCGTAATTTTGTAATTAGGAATTAGTAATTGTAAATAATAAAATTAGTAATTAGTAAATAATAAAATAAACTGTAATTTTAAAAGTAAACATGTTTTTAATTTCTAAAAGGCATGGCACTTAAAAATTTCGGAGTTTAAAAAAGGCATGGCATAGAAATTTGGGATCAAATTAATAACTGTCATTTTAAGTTTAAAAACATCGAGGCATGAGAATTTCGGACGTAAACAACATTTTTTATTATGAAAAAGGCATGGCACAATAATCTAGGATAAATTCACAGTGGCTTCGTGTTAAAAAAAGAATGATAATTTGGATTGGGAATACAATTTTTTGAGTGCAGTTTTTGTTTTTTTTCTCCGCGCACTTTTTTTCCATGGCTATGCAATTTTAGGTACAATTACGGGGTTTTTAAGTGTGAAAAAGGCGTGGCATGATAATCTTGAAATATGTCCACAGTTTGAGTTTAAAAACGGCATGGCGTGATATTTTCTGAACAAATTAACGTTTTTGTAAATTGGAAAATACGTGGAATCAGAATTTGGGATAAACTTAATGTTTTTCGAGTTTGAAAAAGGCTTGACAGTGGAATGAGAATTTTTGACTAAAATAAAACTTTGGAGTTAAAAAAAGCATGGAATAATAACTTGCAACTGAATAAACTTTTTGTTTAATTTGATAAGGCATGGCATGATCATTTTGGACGGAAAAAAAACATTTTTTAATTTGAAAAAGGCATGGCATGATAATTTAGGATAAAATTGACATTTTTTCTAGTTAGAAAAAGTTTGGCATGATCATTGAGAAATAGAGAAATATTTTTGAAAATAGTTTGAGAAATTTTTAATATGCTAATTTGGGAATAAAATCATATTTTAACTTTTAAAAAAGCATGGCATAAAATTTCGGGATCAAAACAAAATTTTTTTAGTTGTAATTCATATTGGTAGAAAATTAATCTGTTTGTTTGAAAATGAAATATTTAATTTAAATTAATTTAAATAAAATTTTTAATTAAAAATTAAAAATTTCATTTTTTCTTAAAAATGTATCGTTTTTTCTGGTTTGAAAATGCAACCATTAGGTTACAAATAGTTCAAATTTTATTTCCTTGGTTAAAAATTTAACTATTTTGTTGAATTATTTTAATTCAATTATTTTATGAATATTATTTATATTGCAAAATTAATTATTGACTGAATTGTATTCATTTTTAAGAATATAAATTATTAATAATTGAATTGATTTAATTATGTTATATAAATTATTATTTTTATTAATGATTTTTTTCATATAAAATTAATTTTTTTCACTGAATATTTAACCATTCTATTTTTTGTGAAAAATTTATTTATTTTGAAAGAAAAATTTTCTCGGCTGAAAATTTATCTGTTTAGTTGAAAATTTAATTATTTCATTAACAATTGATCTACCTTGTTCAAAATTTTTTTATTTTTTTTGTTTTGTTTATAGAAAATTCATCTTTTGGGTTAAAAATTTAACTATAATAATTAGTTAAAAATTCATTTTTTAAAAGATTCATCACTTTAGATAAGAATTTATTTCTTTGTTAAAAATTTGTTTTTTATTAATTAAAAATTAATTGTTTTATTGAAAATGTTTGTTTTTGCCACAAACCTATTCTTTTAGTTTGAAAATTTAACTAGTTTATTGAAAATTCATTTTTTTAAGATTCATCATTTTAGTTCAAAATTTGTCTTAAGAAACTTGAAAATTAAATTATTTTTATTTATAATTAGATCTTCTAAATTATAAATAATTTTTCGTTTGGTTAAAATTTCCCTTTTTTTGTTTTTTGGGGAATAATCATTTTAGTCCAATTATCTTATTTTTATTATTTATATAGAATAATCAGTTATTACTTTAATTTCATATATTCGTAATTTCATTATTTTTATTATTAATAATTATTATTATTTAATAATTTCATTCAGGTAATTATTAATTATCCTATTATTTCATTTATTATCAATTATTTCGGTTAATAATTAGTTTTTTTAATTAAAAATTAATGTTTTTAATTCAAAATTGATCCATTTCATTTTTTGTTAAAATTTATATTTTTTAAATAAGAAAAGATTTTTATTACTTCCCTATATTTAAATTTAAGTTTGTGATTTATTTATGTTTGGTTCTAAAAACAGAGATGAAAATAAACCAAGCATTAAATATTCGTAGTTAGTTTGAAGGATAAATCTTTATTATGCAATAAATATAAGGATAAGTGTCCCTAATGATAAAGATGGGATTTCTCGTCAAGAGAAGGTGGATTTATTTCTGGATAAAGTAGGATTCAGTAAGTAGAGAAATTTTTTTTTTTGCAGCAGGATAGTTAATGGTCGTCGAGAAATAATTGAAAGTAACAAAAAAATAATAAATAAATTTATTCGCTTTTCAACGCTGAACAGAACTAAAAAAAGAAAATGATTCTAGCACACACCATTCTTGAGATATAGTAAAAAGTGTTCTTTTTGTTTAATCATCTTGGGCCTTGTGATTTTAGGAGTCGATTGGGACTTACGGATTTTAACTTGATTTTCGATGCGTTATTTTTGGATCTTCTCGTCTGGAACTTGGCGCTTTAGGCATTATTTTGGGACTTATGATTTTGATACTCATGATTTTGGGCCTTATGCTTTTGGGACTGATATTTTGGGCCCTGAGGATTAGAACTTACACTTTGGAACTTCGTTGTTTGGTACTTTATTTTTTAGACGTGAATTAAAAGTAATATTTTTGGGCCTCTAAGTTTGGGACGTACGTCCTTGGGTCACGTGTGACTAATTTTTGGGCCTGGAGGCTTCGTATTTGTAGTCTGGAACATAAATTTTGAGGATGTTATTTTCAGTATCATAGCTTGGGACTTGCGGCATTGAATTTGGGACCTACAAGTTTGGCTATAATTTTTTGGGCCTTGTATTTTTTAACTAGGTTTTTAGGCTTTCTTGTCTAAAAAAAGAACGAAAAAAACTAAGAATTACACTTTGGGGCCTTATATTTTGGATCTATGAGCGTGGGACTTACTTTTTAAACATTATTATTTCGGATTTGTGGTTTGGAACTTAGTTTTCAGATCGTTCTTTAAAGTTTGGGACTTATTTTTGGGTCTTGTGGCTCAGAATCTGTGGTTCGGACTTATTTTGGGCCCTATATTTTTATTCGCATGAGTTAGGACTTATTTTTGGGCCTTATGAATTGAGGTTTGTGTCCCGAGAAATAGGGTTTGAGGGTATTCTCTTAAGCATAATATATTGCGACTTGAGTCTTGGTTCTCGGATTTGGGACTTTTTTTAGATCATATGATTTTGTCACTTCTATTCTTGGGCCTTGCGTATTGGGACTTACGGTTTAGAACTTAGTTTTTCAGATTTATAATTGTCGGTCTCATATTTTGGTTATTATGGTTTTGGGACTTACGCCTAATATTTTTGATTCTATGAGTTTAAGAATTATTTTTGGGCCTTACGTTGAAGAAATAAGTGTTGTAAAAGTTATTTTGGACCCTAATATTTGGACTTGGAATTTTTTGTGTGGGCCGTGCAATTTTAGGTCTTTAATTTCTAGGACCCATAATGTTGGGTGTTGAGTGGGACTGACGCTTTCGTACTTAGCAGACATCAGAAGCAGAAAAATACTTTTGACGATATCTCAAGAACGGTAAATGGTAGAATGAAAATCCTTCTTTCTATTTTTGTTAATCATTAAAAAGAGAACAAAATCACCAATTGTTTATTCAAAAAAGTGAATTTTTCCCCTGATCGATTGTCAATAAAATAAAATATAATTAAAGTCTTTTAAGCCCTGAACGTAGCTGAGCCTCGCCGATGTACAAGAAAACATTCTGAGGACCTTGTTTCAGAATTATAAAGATGATTCAGTTTATCCTGATCGTCAATACGTGACCGAGTATTACATTCGCATTATCAGGAGATACAGAGCTTCTAAATGCTCTAACATCGCACACCGAATAAAAATCTTTCCTCTTCTTGCTTGTTGCTTTCTGCGTCTCTGGATCTCTCCATGTTTCTGTACTGGGCGTACATTTTTCACAAGATCCAATTTAGAGAAGGAGGAGGAGGAGGAGGAGGAGGAGGAGGATGAGGAGGATGAGGAGGATGAGGAGGAGGATGAGGAGGATGAGGTGGTCTGCAACTGCGCGTCAGGAATTCCTCCGGACCCCCGTCATTACCTTCGAATCCCGTGGAGGGTTAACATGCATCAATTATTTGGACGATCACCAGGCTCCATCGCGAAACCAGTCTTACCATCTATCCAACGCAGAACCAATTGCACCATACATCATACACTCCAGCGAATCGACTTTTCGTTTTAGGGGCATTTCATTTTTTCTTCGTCTTCACCTTTTTTCCGAACCGTAAACGCTTATTACTTCCTACGATCATGCGGAGAAATTGAAATTGAAATTGTTTTTTATTCCGAGATACAGGTGCACTGTCTTTCAGCAAGACAGTAAAAAAACAGTACAAGGGAGTTAGAGAGGGGGGAGAGTTTGGGAAACAGGTGTTTAAAAAATTATTCAAACCTCTCTTGACAACTTTATTCATCATTCTCTTCTTAACCCCGCCTATATTTCTTCTCCCCACTTCCTAATTACTGCCTTCTACTTTCCGTTGACAAAAACCCTTCCCAGAGGAGGAGAAAGAACTTTCTGTTCACTTTTTGTTCACACTACCTCCTTCCCTCACACACACTTCATTCTCACTGCATCAAACCTTACTATCTTCTCCTACTTCCTGTTACCTATCTTCTCCTCTTTGTGCTTTCCGGCTCATCACTGTCCTACTTACTCTCCTAACTCTGTGCTTTACTTAAATTTGTTACTCCTACTTCTCTTCCCCTCATTGTCTTTCTTACATAAACTCCACCCTCACTTCATCTTACTTACTTCTCATTCCCTCCCCTACTATCCTACATTTTCTTTTGATGCTCTCCTCTAATTAATCCCGTCCCTTACTTCAACTATACTAATTCTTCTTCCATCCCCTACCAGCAACGACTCTTCTCATTTATTATTTGATACTTCTACTTCTCTGATCATTGTCCACTCACTTCCGTATACCTACTTTTTCTCTCCTGCTTCTTCCACACCTTGTTCCTTACTCTGATACTCTTCACTTTCTGTTTTAACTCTCCTAAGACCCTGCTCTTTCCTTACTTCACTTATTCACTGTTCGCTCTATCCCCTACTTATACTTTTATATTTTCCCTCTCTATCACCTCAGTTTTCCCTCCATTTCATCCCTTATCCTACTTTCCTTCCATTACTTACACACTACTAATCCTTTTTCTATCACCTCCCTTTAATGAACACACCCCGCTCCTCAATCATCTGCACATCACTCCCTCTACTTTCCCTCCCATAACTATTCTTCTCTAATACCCACCCTGTGCCTTTCTCACTTACTCTTTCCACCTTCATCGTCCCAGCCCGCACATTCCCTTCACATCCTCCCCTTTTCAACTTCCTTTTCCTTCCTTCTCTATCACTTCTTTTTAGCGCATACTCCAACCCCATGACACTCTCACTCACTTAAACATTAGTTCCTCTACTTTCCCTCCCATCTCTCCCCTTCTTTTTTACTTATTCCCCTCCTTCCTCACTTTCACTTCACCTCCTTCCGGTTCCAACTCCCGTCTCCATAATGAACCTGCCCCTTCCCCACTTATCCTCCCCTGATCATCCTTCCCTACAACAACCAAAAATTTAAATTAACATTTTATTTTTTATGACACATGCATGATTTCAGTCTCTTTCACCGCCAATGAAGTGACGCTACCGCTTTCCTTTTTACTCCCTAAGGAGTGAAAACTGACATCAGAGGTTAATAATAAAAATTATACATCCATTTTACGCATTACGCATTTTACGCTCGCATTTTACGATAAAATCAGCCAACTCGCCGTAAAAACTGTAAGTAAATTTTGGTCGCAGATAATAGAATTTTGCAGTAAATTATGGAAAGTTACCACATATAATTGATAAAACTAACGTAAATTATCAAATATTTCCGTAAATTTATAAAAATATTTAAAATTAAATTTTGGGTAAATTGTCATAAGTTACCATATTTACATGTAAAATTTACATAAATGACCAAGAATATCCATAAATTTTCGGAAATTTATAGACATTTCAAAATTAAACTTTGGGAAATTAGCAAAAAATTTGTTTTTCAGCAAAAAATTTGTTTTTCAGCTAAAAATTAACCTTTTTTAAAAATTGGTTCTTTCGGTTACAAATTTATTTTTAGAAACTAAAAATTTTGATAAAAAATGAGAATTGTTTAAAAAATTTGATTCCAAATTTTATTTTATTGTTATAAATAATTTATTTTAACAAATACTCCAGTGTAACAGTTTATTTTAGAAAAGAATTATTTTTTATTGGTATCATTGTAAAAGTTTATTAGAATCATATTAATGAAATAAAAATTCATCTCTTTAATTGAAAATTAAATTGGTAAAATGTAACTTTTTTGTTAAAGATTCATTTTTTCGGTCACAATTTAATTTCTTAAATTAAAATTTATCTGTTTTATTTTTGGTAAATTTGTTTTGCAACTTTTGTTTAAAAATTTGTAATTTTTCACAGAAAATTCATCTTCTGGATTAAAAATTTAACGATTTGATTAAAAATTTTTTGTTTGTTTGTTAAAAACGAATTTGGTCACTAAAAATTTACTTTTTTTTGCAATATAAACTAATTAATTTTTTGTTCACAATTCACTTCTTTTTATTAAAAATAAATCTGCTTTGTAGAAAATTTAAAAAATTGAATCAAAAGTCATTTTTTGTTGAATTTTTACTTTTTTTTTAAATTTATTTCTTTTCTTCAAAATTTAACCATGTTGTTGAAAAATGGTTATTTTTTGTGTGAAAAAATTACTTCTCAATTGAAAATTTAACTATTCCAAGTCAATATTTATATGTAGGGGATAAACATCTAGGGTAATTAGGGAAAGGAAGGGATACTAGGGAAGGGAATAATAGGGGAAATGTGTATAAACTAGGGGTGGGGGAAGTAGGGAGCATGAGGATAATTGAGGGATTTGAGAAGTAGGGGAAGTGAGTGTGTATTCGAGGAGTAGAAGTGAATTAAGTCAGGTTAATTGGAAAAATAAGGGAAGGGAATGGTGCAATTAGGGTAAATTATTAAAATTTTGGGTGGGCGAAGAAGGGGAATGAGGTGAGAACTACAGTTTCAGTGCAGATGAGTAGGGTAGCGGAAGTAGAGGTAGGGAAAGGGATTATTAGCTAGAAAGTAAAGGAGGAGGAATGTGGGGAACTAGAGGAAGGTGAGACAAGAAGTAGGAAAATGGAGTGTTAGCTGTGGAACTGGTGTGAGGGGGAAGGAGAGGAGGTAAAAGATGGGGAAGTAAAGGAGGAAGAATGTGGAAACTATAGGAAGAAAAAGGTAGGTAAAGGGGTAATGAAATGGAGTATTGTCTGGGCAACTGAGGAGAGGGACAAGTAAAGAAGGAAGAAGATGGGCATGTGAAGGAAGAGGAATGTGGAGAACTCGAGGAAGAAGGTTTGACAAAGGGTAGGGAAATGGAGTGTTAGCTATGAGTGGGAAGCAGAAGAGAAAGAAGATGAGGAAGTAAAGGAGGAAGAATGTGCAGAAATAGAGGAAGAAGATGGATAGAGGGGTAGGGATATGGAGCGTTTTCTGAAGAACTGAGGCGAGAGGGAAGTAAAGGAGAAAGAAGATGGGAAATTGAAGAAGGAGGAATGCGGAGAAGTAAAGGAAGAAGTTAAATGTAGTGTTAGCTGGGGAATTGAGAAGAGAGGGAAGTAGAGGAGGGAAAAGATGGAAAATAAATGAGGAGGAAGAGGAGGAAGTAAATAAGGAAGAAGGTCAGAACTAGAGAAACAAGGTGAGGAAAGGGGTAATCCACCCCTGAGGAAAGGTTGTAATCCACCATAATTCGATATAATCCAGAGTAATTCTACGTCTTCTAGAGTAATTTTGTACATAGAGGTAATCCAAGGTACTGCATCCTAATCCGAGGTAACCCACCTCTGCTGGACTGCCTTTTCAAGAATTTTCTTCCCCTCTTCGCAAAATTGAATCCATGAACTTGGCCGCGAAAGTTGCTCGATTAATGTTTCATCTCTTCGCCGTTTTGGTGGATGGAGTAATCCGGTGACCTGGAGAACGGCCACGGTAATACCTGCGTTACACAGCGAGGTCGACCGGTGAGTTGCATCCGCGAGTGAGGAAGCGAGATCCACGTGCACGGATTTAGAATTCCACTGGCACGTCGAATATAGGTACTTGTGTCTGGGCACGTGAGCCAACAGCTGACCCATTCCCTTCAAAAATCACTAACCGCCTCTCGAGTCTCTTCTTATTCTCTTCTCTCCATTACAGTGTGTGCAGACCAGTCCATAAAAATTGTGTTTACACAATTTTCGCATCAGTAAACTTCTGCCAATCAACGGCTGACATTTATTTAAGTTTCTACTTGAGGGCCGTCAATAAACTACGTTCCCTACTGAAAGAAGAAGGATTGAAAAGGATAGAAATTGGGCGATAGGAAAGGATGGAACTATTCTATCTATCTCAATAGATCACTTTGCATCCCTAAAACGCTATCTTTTTCTATCCCCAATCTTGATCATTTTCTATCCCTTTCTCTAGTTTTCGAAACCGAGGACTATTATCTTTTTCTATTGCTTAGATACCTACACACTTAAAGTTTATTTGTTTACCTTAGTCAATGAAGGCTAGCATAAGATAAAGAAAAGGAGAGTGAAAAAAATAAACAGCAATTTAAATTGACAGGGAGATAATATAAGAATGATGTGAATAGATAAAGGGATAGAAAAAGATAGAAGTTGATGATGTTTGATACGATGAGATAGATACAGGAAGATTAAAAAGGATAACCTGGAATTTAAATGGACAGAGAGATAGAGAACATTGTATTGGAGAAGAGAGACGTAAATTTAGATTGTTAAAGAGATAAAGGAAGATAGTATTTGATAGATGTACGGTACGATAAGATAGATGAGAGGGTATTAAAAAGGATAGCCTTGAATTTAGATTGATAAAAGGATAGAAAAAGGTGATTGCTGATAGTTTTAGGAGACGATGAGATGAAAAAGCAGAGATAAAAAGAGATAGACGGTAATTTAGAATGACCGAGAGATCGACAAATATTAGTGTGGATAGATAAAGGATATAATGAGATAGGAGAGAGAGGATTTAGAAAAATAAACAAGAATTTTAATTGGCAGAGCAATAGAAAAGGATTGACACGAATAGATAAGGGATAGGATAAGATAGAAAAGAGGATATTGAAAAGGATAGACGTGAATTTTAGATTAATAGAGATAGAAAAGGAATTTTTCTTTTTTGGTAAAAATTGAATCCTGTCGCTTGAATTTTTTTAAATTAAACTATTTTGGTTAAAAAATCATATATTTTGTTGAAAAATCTCTGTTTGTACAGAAAAATTAAATTACAATTAATTATAATTAAATTTAAAAAAAATTACGCAATTTCTTATTCTGGAAAGCGAACAAATTGGGGAGGGGAGAGGTTATTACAAAAAATCGAAAGTTGAATGTTTACAGGTATAAATTTGGACCACCCTTATTAATCGCCCTTTTTAATATTTTACACAAAGATCCCCCATATTTGAAAATCTGAAAAAATCCACAAAAAGAGCCTTCTGGGTGACTATTTTGTGTTAAAAAAAACTAAGAAAAAACTTTTTACAAAATTAAGAATTCGTTTGAGTTTGAATTTCCCGCCAAATTTTCTTTAAAAATAAGCATTCACCTTGAGAATGACTGAAAAGAATTTGGTAATTTTTTCAGATTTTTTCTGACGATAGATTAACCATTATAATTTTCATTTAAAAATTCCATTTTTTCATTAAAAAATTCATGTATTTTGTTCAAAATTTTGATTTTTTGGTAGAAAATGACTCCTTTTGCTTAAAAATTCATCTTTCTGGATGAAAATTGAACTATTTTGGTACAAATTTATTTACTTTATTCAAAATTCATTGTTTTTTTATCAATGAATTTTTTGAACTACTTTGTTAAAAATAAATATTTTGTTTGGAGATGAATCCTTTTTTTATTAATTAATTTTTTATTTACAAATGTTACTATTCCAATTTTTGTCAAACCTTTTTTTTATTTAAAAATTCCAATTTTTTTATAAATTCATGTTTTTTTTTAAATTCTTCTTTTCTGTTCGAAAATAAAACTTCTTGCTAAATTATTGATTTTTTTTATAATGATTGATCTAATTTACTGAAAAATTTAATTATTTTACTGCAATTTGGTTTTTTGCTTAAAACCTAAAATTTTAAACTGATAATTGGACCATTCTGTTTCTTATTTTAAATTTAGGTTTTTTTAGTTAAAAATTTCGCTATTTGTTTGCAAATTCACTTACTTTGTTTAAAAAATTCTTTTTTGGTAAAAAATGAATCCTTTTGCCTAAAAATTTATCTTTTTGGTTAAAATTTGAATTAATTTTGTGAAAAATTCCACCATTTTGTTGCAAATTCACTGTGTTATAAGTCAAAATTCATTTTTAACAGAAAATTTAACTATTTCACCTTATTTGCAAATTTATATTTTGTAATTAAAAATTCAATCATTTTGTAAAAAATCTATGTACTCTATTCAAAACTATTTTTTTGTTTGCAGAAAATGAATCTTCTTGGTTGGAAGATGGAAGATCAACTATTTCTTTGAACTACTTTGTTGAAAATTCATTTTTTTTTGTAGGCGATTCATTATTTTAGTTGATAATTTAATTTTTTTGTTTAAAATTGAACTGTTTGGTTAAAAATAATTGTTTCAAATCATTTTTTTTTTCTTAAAAATATAAAAAGTCTATTTTTGGTTAAAAATTTACTTATTTTTTATATAATATTTTAAAGATTTGGTTAAAAATAAATCTAATTTGTTTAAAATTTAACAATTTTGTTAGAAAGTATCCTTTTTGGTTAAAAAGTCAACTGTTTTGTGAAAAAATTCTTTTTTTTTGGTTAAAGATTTAACTATTATGTTTAGTTTTAATAGTTTTTGATTATAAATTAAAATTTTTTCTTTGGTTAAAATATTAACTATAACATTTTTTGTTAAGAACTTATCTCTTTTAAATAAAAATTAAATTACTTTGCAGAAAATTCAACAATTTTTTAAAAGTCACTTTTTGGTTAAAAATTTATTATTTAATTTTAAAATTAATCTCTCTGTTAACATTTTTTGATACTTTTGGGTTAATATTTATCTTTTTTAATTGAAAATTCAACTGTATAATTGAAATACGTTGGACGTATTTTTCCTATACCCATTTTCTATTTTTTCCATACTACAATTAAATACCAATAATAAATTTTTTCTTTTCATTCTTAAAGCATTTCATTGTAATATCCAAAACTTTACTTGTGCTACATTACATTGAAAAATGTCTAATTGCACTGAACCTTATTCCACTCACAATATTTAACTTTTTCACTGCTCCAACTCCAAAATTTTCCACAAGTGTGTACTTAAATCATAATGACGCTCCTCTAGAATTTTTTCTCTCTTGTTGCTTCCTTCTTCTTCTTTTGAAAAATTTCCAGTTGCATTAAATCTTATTGAACTCGCAATATTTAACTGTCTCACCAATAAAAATCCAAAATATTTGAAAAGTTTGTACTAAAACTATTAGGAATTAGACGCTTGAGGCCATGATTGTATTCTGCTCATTCTCCATTCCCCAAGGTTGTCGCGCATGCGCGCTTCACTCAGCTGCGCATTCCACAGCCGCGCATCAAAGTTCCATGCACGATTGGAAGTTTTCTCATAGCAGTGTATGGGATTCTCGACGTGTTTGGGAAATTTACAAGTGAAAAACGAAAAATTGCCATGCTTGTATGGGATATTAAAAAGCATGGGAAAAATCACATACTTTCGTATTGTTTGTAAAAATGTAGTTTCTACATATTTGAGAACTTAGCACGATTTCTGTGGTTTCAATTAAATTTCTTTTAATAACAAATTTATGAATGACTACTTGTAAATACAAATATTTGTGTGCACAATTTGGCACTACAGGTAATAAATAAATTAGTATTGTTATATAGTTTTTTTAAATGTACAAAGAAACAATTTTATAGTCATTTTTAAATTTTGACTTAGGTGATAGTGACCGAATAAACAAATTAATTTTATTCATAAAGAATAACAATGTACATTTAAGGTAATCTATAAAATCCAGGATAATCCACCTTTGAATTTATTTCCAGATTTGTGCCCTACTTTCGCCAGTGTAACAGGACCCGACTGTCTTGAGAATAAGTTTAAATATCCTTTTACTTATTGTTAATGTTATTTCTGTGTCTTTTTGTAATAAGGAAATAATTATATTTCCATAGCAAAGTCGCATACGCATATCAAGTGTTCTTTGAGGATATCCCGATTATGGGCAAGTCTCTCGGATCACGGGGTCAGTTGCATCTACGAGTCAGGAAACTGAGCGACTACTCAAACATCCTTGTTTTCCTTCCACTTAAAATTCCGCCATCGTCGCATACAGAATAAAGTGCTGTCTACTTTACGGTTCCGAATTCCCGTTCCGAGTGGCAAATGAATGGTGATCTTGTCATGGCAATTAATCCACCCAACACCTCATTGGGGTCCTTGATGTAAGCGAGTGAGGCGCAATCAGCTTCTGAGTGAAAATATTTTAGTTTCAGAATTAATATTACAAAAAAATTTTTGGTACCCCCATGGGATCCCCTCTATCTGGTAAAATTTCCGATATAGTAATGGAAAGACTTGAAAAGGATATCCTTAAAAAAATATTTTTCAAATTGATTTTCTACTACCGCTATGTCGATGACATACTGACGTGTGTCCCTGAAGATAAAACTGATAACCTACTTAACTTTTTTAATTCCTACCATCCTAGATTACAGTTTACTGTCCAAATTGAAAAAAAATCAATTGAATAAACTTCGTTTTTTACATGTAAATTACGTACGTAATTTACGTGCCTAGTTATTTACGACGGTCGTAGATAGTATTTTTAAAAATACTTTTACAAATTGAACATTTTGAAACTGCTGGATTTTCAACATTCAGCCATTTTGACCCATATTCGTCATGAATTTTAGTTAATTGATCAACCCATATTTTGAATTTGTTTTCGTGAATTTTAGTTGATTAATTAATAATGCCAAGTTCCCACGAGGCTGGTCCTCACAGACCTGTATTTAATGCTTCATAATTAATTTTTTTTATTACCTATTTAGTCACTCTAGTTTTAAAAGCCCTAATTTATAAAATACCGGAGAAGTTTACACTTTGAATGGATCTCAAATTCTTCGGGGAAAAGTCCTCTCGATAATTGTTAATATCAATTAAAAATTAGAGTTGGATCACTAATTCTCCGCAAGTACGTTATTATTTTTTTTTTGATACGCGTAGACGACCTTCATCAATTTCAGTAACTTGTAGTAATCTGCAACTTAATAAAATACAAATGTATGTATTTTCAGTTCTTTTTTATTACAAAAATAGCCTCAAAATAGTCGAAAACGACAAAAAATAACAAATTTATTTGTGATATTAAAAACTTCTTAAAGATTTTAAAATCTGTTGAAATCCTTAAGAAAATATTGGACTTCCCGGGAACGAGAAACCGATTAGAAAATGTGAATCAGTAAAATATGGCAAAATTACCCTGAAAATTTCGATCCGATTTAAAACTGCCTAAAAAGAATCCTGGTTTTTAACGTGAGTGACAGAGGAAGAACCAGCTTCGAAATAAAATTATTTTCGTTTAAATATTGGGATTTTTAGTCTAAATATTAGAATCAGGGTAAATTTGTTAGAAGTGATTAAGAAGCAGCTTTTAAATTAATTTATCTAATTTCAAAGAATATAAATTTTGAGTCTAAATATTGGAATCAGGGCGTATTTAACGTGAGTGAGAGAGGAGCAACCAGCTTCGAAATAAAATTATCATAGTTTAAAGATTGGGATTTTTAGTCTAAACTTTAGAATCAGGGAAAATTGGTTAGAAGTGATTGAGAAGCAGCTTTTAAATGAAATTATCTAATTTCGAAGAATATAAATTTTGAGTCTAAATATTGGAATCAGAGAGTATTTAAAGTGAGTGACAGAGGAGCAACCAGCTTCGAAATAAAATTATCTTAGTTTAAAGATCGGGATTTTTAGTCTAAACATATTAAAATCAGGGGAAATTCGTAAGAAGTGATTGCGAAGCAGCTTTTAAATGAATTTATCTAATTTCGAAGAATATCAATTTTGAGAATAAATATTGGAATCAGGGGGTATTCAACGTGAGTGACAGAGGAGCAACCAGCTTCGAAAGAAAATTATCTTAGTTTAAAGATTGGGATTTTTAGTGTAAACATTAGAATCAAGGGAAATTTGTTAAAAGTGATTGAGGAGCAACCAGCTTCGAAATAAAATTATCTTAGTTTAAAGATTGGGATTTTTAGTGTAAACATTAGAATCAAGGGAAATTTGTTAAAAGTGATTAAGGAACAACCAGCTTCGAAATAAAATTATCTTAGTTTAAAGATTGGGATTTTTAGTCTAAACATTAGAATCA
>JAAAKG020156455.1:5382-30215 GCA_010014905.2 Druon quercuslanigerum | reverse complement strand
TCCTCACACTACTCCCCTCCCTACCGAGTGAGTCACGCCTACCCCGAAAGGGAAACGGCTTAATGGTGTAATAATTTTTATCAGCTTATTCCGCTAGTTCAGTGATAAAATATCGACATCGAAAAACATTGAAACATAAATGTTCCGCTTTGGATGTCGATGCTTTTTCTTCGATGTTGGAAATCAATGTTTTTGTTTAATTATGCTTATTGATCACTACAAGTTCAAGATTGTAAAATTTGTGTTTTGATTGGTTCATTCTGTTAGCAACAGTTGAATCTTCTCCCGAGTGAGTAGACCATTTAACCCATTGATTATGAGAAATTTCTTTTAACACCCAGTTCTGTCGATCAATAATGAAGAATAATTGTTATTAATAGCTTAATCCATTGGTTTATTGATAAGACATCGAAGCCGAAAAGCATTGAAACATCGATCTTTCAAATTCGATGTTCTCGATGAATCGATGTTTTTTCTTCGATGTTTTTTCCTCGTTTTTGGATATCGATGTTTTTATTTGATCGCTTATAGGTCACCAAAACTTGAAGACTGTGAAACTTGTGTTTTCATTTGTTTTGAAAGAGAAATTATTTTTAACACCCAGTTCTGTCAAGCAATAGGATAATTATTATTACGAGCTTATTCCGCTAGTTTAGTAATGAAACATCGATATCAAAAAAGATCGAAATATCAATTTTCCGCTTTCAATGTAAATTTTTTTGGACAACGATGTTTTCGATGCATCGACGTTTTTTCTCCGGTATTGTGTATCGATGTTTTTGTTTGATCGCTTATTAATCACTAAAAGTTTAGGATTGTGAATCTTGTGTCTTGATTGGTTAATTCTGTTAGCATCGGTTGAATCTCGCACTCATCGAGACCATCCAATTTTTCAGTGAGACATTACTTTTAATACACAGTTCTGCTAAGCAATTATAAGGAATAATAATTATAAATAGCTTACTCCACTTAAGAAATGATCAAAAATTAAAAATTCCCAATAAAAGATCTACAAAATTCTTAGGAATCACTTTTTATAAGACAGGTAGCTTTTATTTCTTTCGTAAAAGACAGCATTAAAAAAATAAAAATTTTAAACAGAGGCACTAAAAGAAGGATTCGGCTTTAATCTATAGATTTTGCATATAAATAATTTATGATAATCCCCTAGCCAATATTTTTAATGATTACCAATTTTTAGAAATGTATTTAGTTTGGATTTTTAATTTTCAATATTTTTGATAATATAATAATCTAAATACATTCGTTCTAAATCAACAAAAAAATAAAAACTTTATTTTGGGACAAAGGACACAAACTACAAAAAGAAAAATAAGAAAAAAGTTATTCACCCAAAAAGAGCTACTGATTTGCTAATAATAATTTTTTGATAGGATGCGTGGATTCTGTTTTATTCATGAAGAAGTAAATAAAAAATAAATAAGTTTTCTGGTAAACGACACAAAATGAAAGGCATGAATAGGCAAAAGCTGCTTTTTCTTCTTTTTTTCTATAACGCGTAGTTTTTGTTTTAGTTATAGAATATAACATTAAAAATGAAAAATTAAATTTTATTGAAAAACGAAAGAAGGTTCTAAAAAAATAAATAAATAAAAGTTGTACACCCAAAAAGAATCTAGAATTTTTTAAATAATTTCTAGATAGGATGAGTAGTTTTAATATTAATCATCAAAAATAAGATTAAAAATAAAAAATTTATTTTAGAAAAAAGACACAAGAAAAAAAATGAAGAAGCTAAAGTTGTTCAGCAAAAAAAATATCTGAAATTTATAAGCTGTAAAGATAATAAAAGAACTTTCTTAAGATTTCTGGAAAAACTTAAAATGATCTTTATTCAAAAAAATTAATTTTAAGGTTCCGAATCATAGTTTTAAAGCTTTTTGAAAATTTTAAAAGATTTTAAGAAAATAAACATTTCTTACGATTCATGTGAGAATTTGTAACATTCTTTTTCTTTTAATTCTATTTCAAGAAAATTTAAAAAATATGGAAATATTTTCAAAGAAATCTGAAAATATCAAAAAGAATCTGGAAGACTTTAAGGCAATTATTTCAATTTTTAATATTTTTTACAATTTGAGGAATAATTCTTGTCACGTTAAAATATATTTACGGGTTTTATCAGTTTACAAGAAATTAAATATATTTTTAAACTTTGAAACCTTTTCGAATGTTTATAAGATATTTTTTAATTGTTCCAAACTAGCTTTTTGATGTTTATGATGAGTATAAGATTTATATATTTCAAGAAAATTAAAATTATATACAGGATTTCAATTATTTAGGCTTTGCATTTATAAATGAATAGTAATTAATAATAATACTTTTTTAATCATTGAAAGACATTTACACTTCAGAAAAATAAAACAAATTAAATTCATGAACTTACCATGTTTTTACTACTTGCCTTTCTCAGGAATTAATTATTTATTTAACTAATTAATTATTGCAAGAAAAATTAATTTTCTTAATAATGTTTTGCAAAAGTCACTTTTATTATGACATTTCTCATTTTTCCCATATTATCGGTCGAATTTGATCAGAATTGTTGGTTTTAGAATATTTTTCGAAAACGAATAAGACCGATCAAAATATTTAAAATACACTTATCTAACTGCAGCACTACCGATTATAGGGTTGTGGGTATCTTTATTGTTCGGGCAGTGCAATTAAAATATTAATATGTAGCCTTATCAGTTAGGCGTAGAATTACAATGTTAAACAGTTACGGACCGAAGCTTTCAGAAGGGAATCTCTTACACAAACAATTTTAATTGTACAATACAATCAAACCACAAAATCCCTATTCAAATGTAGATACTACAACATTTGGTTATAGCCAAAATCCGAACTCTATGCAAAGAAGAGCCTGTGGATCAGTAAATTATCCAAGGATAATTTATCCTAAAGAAGGATAACTATCACTCCTCTAAATTTAGATGTCAATGCTATTGTAACTATAACCATATCTAAAAGGATAGCTACACCATTTATATGGAAAGAAAAAGTTCTCAGGTTTCATCTTCTTGACTTTTTACCATCATCGCTTATTGACTTGTCAACTTCTGTCAAAATATTGAGAATCTAATCCATTGATCATCATCATTAGCAATGGAGGAAGGATGCTCGTTACATAGACCAGCAGAGGGTCGTTATTGTTTCCGCTACAGATTATAGGATTCTAAGGGTCCTTATTATTCTGGAAATGCAATAAAAATATTTATTTGTAGCCTTATCACTTAGGAGTAGATTAGAATCTCGGACAGTGATATAAACCCACTCAAGCTTTCTGAAGATAGTCTTTTACACAAACAATTATAATTGTAAGATACAATCCTAAGTAAACCACAAAGTACCTATTCAAATTCAGATAGTACAACATTTGTTTATAGCCAAAATCCGAAGGATAAACTCTATGCAAAGAAGAGCCTGTGGATCAGTAAATCATTCAAGGATAATTTATCCAAAAGAAGGATAACGATCACTCCTGTAAGTGTAGATGTCAATACTATTGTAACTAACCATATTTTAAATTCTTCTTGACTTTTTACTATCATCGCTTATTGAGTTGTTAACTTCTGTCAAAATAATGAGGATCTAATCCATTGATCATCATCATTAGCATTGGAAGAAGGTAGCTCGTTAAATAGGCCTGCAATGGGTCGTTATTGTTTCCACTACAGATTATAGGATTCTGAGGGTCTTTATTATCCTGGCAATGCAATAAAAATAATCATTTGTAGCCGTATCAGTTAGAAGTAGATTAGAATTTCGGGCAGTGATAATCTTTTACACAAACAATCATAATTGTACCATACAATCCGTAGTAAACCACAAAGTCCTTATTCAAATCAGGATACTACAACATTTGGTTATAGCCAAAATCCGAAGGTCAACCTCTATGCGAAGAAGACCCTTTGGATTAGTAAACTATCCAAGGATAATTTACGCAAAAGAAGGGTAACGATCACTCCTGTAGATGTCAATACCATTGTAACTAACCATAGCTAAAAGGATGGCTACATCATTTCTATGGAAAGAAAAGAGTCTCAGATTTCTGCTTCTTGACTTCTTAACTTTTGACCACCATCGCTTATTGACTTGTCAACTTCTGTCAAAATATTGAGGACCCAGTCCATTGATCCTCATCATTAGCATTGGAGGAAGGATGCTCCTTGAATATACCAGCAGAGGGTCGTTATTGTTTCCGCTGCAGATTATAGGGTTGAGGGGGCCTTTATTGTTCAGGGGCGGTTAATATAGGTGCGCTCATTCAGCCAACGGGCAGTGTTCCTACGACCTACGCCATAGGCTTGCACACCTGTTGGCGCCTGTGATTATGACCGCAATAACATTCAGTCAAACTGTGAATGCCCTCCCGGAACTCCACTAACCTTACTCGGTTACCTTTCTCCGATCACGTGATGCAACGTGGCTCAGAATTTTAAGTGGGAGGATTTTTCTCCACATTTTTTGCATATTATTGCAATTATTATTATTGTGATATTTTTACGGGATTCTAATTTTTTATAAAAATTTTTTTTTTATTAGGTATTTGTTATTGTTTGTAATAATTCCATTCATCTTACTTTTGGCCTTTTTGCAGTTGTTCAAATTCAGTAGATTTTATTTTAAAAAATGTTTTTTTTATTAAAAAATTTTATTTTAAAATTTTAAAAAATTGTAATTTAAACTTGTTTGCATTTTATACTATCTGTTATCTGAAATAATAAAAGAGAAAAAGGACATTTTTTTATTTTAATTTATTGTAACTTAAAATTGAAATTTTATTTTGTAGGCCTTATGATTTTTGTTAAAAATAACCGATTTCCGATTAGAAAGGCCAATATAAAACGTTATGATTATTCTAATTTTATAAATATTGTTCAAGTCTAATGTTTTTTTTAAATTAAAAATACTAATTTTTAATGAGAAATACTGACATAACATTTGTTTTAAAAAAATGTTATGTCAGTCTTTTTCATAAAAAATTGGTATTTTTTAATTTAAAAAAACCATTAGATTTCGAAAATATTTATAAAATTGAAATGATCATAATATATAATCGTAGCGTTTTTGATCGAAAATCGGTTATTTTTATCAAAAATCGTAAGAATTAAATGATAAAATTTGCAATTTTAATTTTAAGTTATAAAGTATCAATGTAAAAAATGTGGTTCTTGTTTTCCTCTTCTATTATTTCAGATAATAGATACTATGAAATACAAACAAGTTATATTTTAAATTAAAACTTGCGTGAGAACAAAATATAATCATCGCGCTTTTTTGTTTTATAGTTTAATTTAAATTTATAAAATAAAATTAAGTGAGATAAATTTTCAACAAAAATTGTGAATCATTCAAAAAAATTAATTTGTAACAAAAGACACAAGCTTTCGACCAAGGACCTAAAGTTTTAATAAAAAATATGAACTTTCAACCAAGAAGATTAATTTTCTATAAAAAGATGAATTTTCAACAAAATATATGATATTTGAACGAATTAGTTAAATTTTTAACCAAAAAAAAAAATTTGTTAACTCACAGTTCAATTTTGAACAAAAGAATTTAACTCGATTGAATTTCCAACAGAAAAGGTTAATTTTGAATCAACAAGTTGAATTTTTAGTTAAAAAAGGTAATTCTTTTAACCATTTAGTTGAATTTTAAACCAGGAGAGATTAATTGTCATTCTAACAAGGAATTGATAATTAAAAATTTTTTTAATTGATTAAAAAGAAAATTTTAACCAAATTTATTGAAAAAGGAAAATTAATTTGTAGCAAAGGAGTTACACTTTCAAAATGTTGGCGAGAGTTGAAATTTGTTGTTGCAAATTACACTATATTTTAAATAATTATTTTTCTTGTTGAAAACTCTACTTTATGTTTTGAATATTCATGTATTTGATTGAAATTTCATCTTTTTATAACAAATTATTCTCCTTGGTATAAAAGTCATCTTTTGTTATAAAAACTTTAAATCCTTGGTCGAAAGTTTAACTGTTTTGTTGAAAAGTAATTTTTTGGGTAATGAATCATAATTTTAGTTGAAAAAATTATCTTCTTTTTTGAAAATTCATGTAATTTGGTAAAAATGTATTTTTTTCATAGAAAATTAATCTTCTGGGTTGAAAGGTCATATTTAAAAAAGAAAATTTTAAGAACTTATTTGAAAGTTGAACTCTTTGGTTATAAATTTATTTTTTGGACCAAGAATCATAATTTTGGTTGAAAATTGATTTTTTTATGTTTGGTTTTATAAGTTTAAAATAAGCTACAAAATAAGCCCGCGTGCTATAAATGATTACAAGAGATACTGAAGTATTTTCTCAAATTTTGAAGGATTTCAGAGTATTTTAATAGGATTTTGAAAATCTAATGGAATTTAAAAAGGTTTCAAAGAATTTTAAGGGATTTCGTAAGATTTTGAACTTTTGCAAAAGATGTCATGAGATTTTAAAGGATTCTAAGAGATACCGATTTACCGAAGTATTTTAGCGAATTTTAACAATTTTAAAAGGATTTTAATAGTATTTTAAAAATCTAAAGAAACTTTGTAAGATTTCAAAGTATTTGAAGGGATTTCAAAAGATTTAAAAATATTTTTAAAGAATTGATGGCACGTTACAGGATTTAAAAGATTTTTAGAGATACGGAGGTGTTTTTAAGAATTTTTAAGGATTTCAGGATTTTTTTATAAGATTTTAAAGGATTTTAAGAGATCACAAATTATTTTTGTGAATTTTGAAGAATTTCATGACATTTAACAGAGATTTCGAAGATCTGGTAGAATTTAAAAATATTTTACAGGATTTTAAGAGATTCAAAGTATTTTCGTTAATCTCACAGTATTTTAAAGGATTTTGAGATATTTTAAAATATTCAAAACTATATGTCTACAGATTTTAGAGCATTTGGTACAATTTTAAAAAATTGGACGGAATTCCACAGGATTTCCAAATATTATAATAGATTTTGAGAAATTTTCATGTAATATTTCAAAAGATTAATTAATTAATTTGAAGCTTTCATATCATTTTAAGAATTTCAAAAGATTTCAGGCGATTTTTTTTTATTTCAAGAGATTTCCATACTTTCTAAAGCATTTCAAGGGATTTCCAGGGAATTCAATAATTCTAAAGGCCTTTCAAAAGAATATGTACGATATACGTGGAGTTAAATTTTTTAGAGATTTACAAAATTTTCGAAAAAATGCACGGAATTTCCGTGATTTCCTTTCCCCTCACTTCACTCTTTGCCGCCCTTTTTTGAAAATTCTTCCTCTTCTGCTTCACTTACTTCTCGGTTCTTTAGCTAACACACATCTCCCTCTAATAATTTCATCGACTTCTTCTCGCTTACAATCACTTCGCCCACTTCTGTCTAATTTCTCCACTGTCCATTTCCCTTTAATTACCTTTTTTTCCTTTCCTTGTTTCCCTTTACTTCCCCTACTTTTTCATCCTTCATTTGTTTCTCTCTCATTTCCAATATTTCCATTTCTCTTGTTTTTCATCATTTCCTCTATTTTACCTCCCTACACTTGCCCTACTCCTTCAAATCTTTATTTCTCCTCATTTAATTCTCCTCATCTTGCCTACTTCCTCTTCCTTTACTTCACCTACTTTCCCTTTTATCATTTTTCATAACTTGCCCTACTTTCCCTCCCCTCACTTCACCTCATTTTCTACCTCTCTACCCCAAAATTTTCCTCTTTCATTTCCCTCTATTTACCTTTCTCTTATTTCTTATCATTTTCTCTATTTTATCTCCCCTCACTTGCGCTAACCCTTCCCATCTTTATTTCTCCTCGTTTATTTCTCCTCATCTTGCCTACTTCCTCTTCCCTCTTTTTCCCTACTTTTCGTATCCTCATTTTTGATAAGTTACCCTACTTTCCCTCCCCTCACTTCACCTAACTTTCTATCTCTCCATCCCACATTTTTTCTTCTCTTATTTCCCTGTATTTCCCTTTCTCTTATTTCTCATCATTCTCCCTATTTTATCTCCCCTTGCTTGCCCTAGCCCTTCTCATGTTTATTTCTACTCCTTTATTTCTTCTCATCTTGCCTACTTTCTCTTTCCTCACTTCCTATACTTTCCCTACCCACACTTCACCTCATTTTCTATCTCTCCACCCCACATTTTTTCATCTCCCTTTCTCTTATTTTTCATCGTTTCCTGTATTTTATCGCCTCTCACTTGCCCTCCCTCTTCTCATCTTTATTTATCATCCCTTATTTCTCATCATCTTCTCTACTCCCTGTTCCTTCACTTCACCTACTTTCCTTTTCATCATTTTTCATAACTTATCCTACTTTCCCTCTTCTCACTTCACCTCATTTTCTATCTCTTCACCCCACATTTTTCCACTCTCATTTCCTAGTATTTTCCTTTCTCTTTTTTCTCGTCATTTTCAGTATTTTATCTCGCCTTACTTGCTTTAACCCCTCCCATCCTTATTTCTCTTCATTTATTACTCCTCATCTTGCCTACTCCCTCTTCTTTCACTTCTCCTACTTTCCCTTCCTCATTTTCCATAAATTACCCTACTTTTCCTCCCCTCAGTTCCCCCTATTTTCTATCTCTCCACCCCACATTTTTCCTCTTTCATTTCCCTGTATTTGCCTTTCTCTTATTTCTTATTATTTTATCTATTTTATCTCCCCTCACTTGCCCTACCCGTTCCCAACTTTATTTTTCCTATTCATTACTCATGATATTACCTACTCCCTCTTCTTTCACTTCTCCTACTTTCCCTTCCTCATTTTCCATAACTTATCCTACTTTCCCTCCCCTCAGTTCACTCCATTTTCTATCTCTCTATACCACATTTTTTCCTCTCTTGTTTCCCTGTATTTCCCTTTTTTTATTTCTTCTCATTTTCTCTATTTTATCTCCCCTCACTTGCCCTATTCTTTTCATCTTTATTTCTCATCCTTTATTTCTCCTCATCTTGCCTACTTTCTCTTCCTTAAATTCCCCTAATTTCCCTTTTATAATTTTTGATAACTTACCTAACTTTTCCTCCCCTAACTTCACCTCATTTTCTATCTCTCCAGCCCACATTTTTTCCTTTCCATCTCTCTTATTTCTCATTGTTTCCTGTATTTTATCGCCTCTCACTTGCCCTCCCGCTTCCTATCTTTATTTATTATCCTTTATTTCTCGTCATCTTGCCTACTCCCTCCTTTCTTCACTTCCCCTACTTTCCCTTTCCTTATTTTCCATAATTTACCCAACTTTCCCTCCCCTAACTTCATCAACTTCCCCATCAATCATTTACCCTCACTTCCCCTCCTTAAAAAAAAGTACAATAAGGGTTTTTGTCTGGGGCTACAAAACCCTTAAAAATAAATTTTTTTCATTTGTGTAACATGTATAATAGTATAAAAAATAATTGTAACCGCTAAAAAAAGTTTTAATTAGCATATTTTTAAAAATTGGAAAAGGGGAGCTAACGCGAGGAACTCTGCCCCCCCACCCCATAAACTAAGGACTCATAAGATGATCTAAATTTTCGTCTCATAAATTATAAGGTATCTAATTTATTCCACACATTGAAACAAATCCATAAAAAGATATATATAAGCGCAGGTCATAGGAAAGTCATATGTCACAGACCCCGCAGTTAAATGTCAAGAAATGACTTTTAAAAAGGACAAACACACAGCCCACGCATCCAAATCTCATTTCAAACTAGCACGTGTCAGGAACATTTTCGGGTCACCCATAAATTTTTTGGCGTCGTAAAAATCTCCTCGAGAAAAATTTGCCTTTTTTGTTGACCATATGGCAGTGACCTTCCCTGCCAAAGAGGATTGCTCAAATCATCCCCAGTGCGGCGTCGCATTTATACGGTTCGTCCAGTTCATCGCGTAATAAACATCTATTACATTTATGACCCTCCAGACATCCTCAGAAGCGGGTCAACATTTCTGGTGTCTCTGCAGAGTATCGACCACCCTGATCAGAATTTCAGGTCTGACATTGAATGGAGGCCTCCCCGACTTATTATTGAAAATAGCACTAAAATGGATCAATTTTCAACAAAGTGTATTAAATTTTATATAAATAGTTAAATTTCTAACCAAGAACATTAATTTTCTTCCTGAAAAGACCAACTTTTGACCAAATACATGAATTTCAACGAAGTTTTTAAGTTTTAAATTAAAAAAGGTAAATTTTTATTTAAATTGATGCAAACTCCTGAAAAAACAGAAATTCAACGAACATATTTGTTCCACAACGAACAAACAAAAAATTCTCCTATTGTAATCTTAAAAAAATAAAAAATAAAAAAATTTTGGACCAAAAAAAAAAAGAGGAAAGAAAAATGAGAATTGTTTTGATGTTTTGATGAAAACTGAACTTTTTAGTTAAGAATTCCACTATTTTGTTAAAAATTAGTCTCTTAAAGTTGTATTTAAGTGTTTTTGATTCAAAATAAAATATTTTTGGTTTGAGGTATTAACTATTACAGTTATGATTGAGAATTCATCTCTTTCGTTTGAAAATTAATTATAATATAATACACTCAACAGTTTGATTAAAAAGTCATTTTTTGGTTCAAGATTCATAATTTTAGTCAAAAATCCATCTCTTTGGTTGAAAATTGACCTTTTTTCTTAAAAATCTGTACTTTTTGATTAAAAATTAATATTTTTTTGTTAAAAATTCAAGAATTTTGTTGAAAGACAACGTGTTTTGTTATAAATTTGTTTTTTCTTTGGTAGAAAATTAATCTGCTTGGTTGATAATTCATTTTTTAAACTCAACTATTTGGATATAATTTAATATATTTGGATGAAAAATAATTCATTTTGTTAAAAATTATCGTTTTTTCTCGAAAAGTCAAATGTTTTTATGATAATTGGCCTTTTCGTTTAAGAATTCAACTATTTTGCTGGAAATTCGCATGTTTTAGTTGAATTTACGTGTTTTTTATTTATAATAAAAATATGTTTTCTTTAAAGTATCAACTATTACAGTCATGGTTGAGAATTCATCTCTTTTGGTAAAAAATAATTATAATATAGGAAACTTCACAGTTTTATTAAAAAGTTATTTTTTGGTTTAGGATTCATCATTTTAGTCAAACATCTATCTCTTTGGTTGAAAATACGTCTTTTTTCATGAAAATTCGTACTTTTAATTTGAAAATTATTGTTTTTTCGTTGGAATTTAAACAACTTTGTTAAAAATTCACGTATTTTGTCATAAATTTGTTGTTTTTTTTCGGGAGAAAATTATTTTCTTGGTTGATAATTCATTTTTTTGTTGCTTGAAAATTTAAATTTTTGGTTCAAAGTTAATCAGTTTTGTTCCAAATATCCCTTTTTTGTCAAAAAGTCAAATGTTTTGATGAAGATTGGTCCTTTCGGATAAGAATTTAACACTTTGTTAAAAATTAGTCTCTTTTAGTTGAATTCACCTGTTTTTTATTTAAAATAAAAATATTTTTAGATTTAGGTATCAACTATTAGATTTTTTGTTAAAAATTCATTTTTTTTATTAAAAACTCATTAATTTTTAGTAAATTTAACAATTTTATTGAAAAGTCATTTCTTGGTTCAAGATTCATAATTTTATTTGAAAATTCATCTTTTAGGTTAATAATTGACCCATTTTTTTGGAAATACGTCTCTTTTAGTTCAATTCAACGGTTTTTCTACTTATAATAAAAATATTTTTCGGTTTTATTTTTAATTTACAGTTGTTGTTGAGAATTGATTTTTATTCTTGTTAAAAATGATAAAAATTTTAGTGAATTTAACAATTTTGTTAAAAAGTAATTTCATTGTTTTACACTCATAATTTTTGTTGATCGTCCATCCGGTTGGTTAAAAATTGATCTTTTTTGTTAAAAATTCGTACTTTTTGGTTGAAAATTTATCTTGTTTAGTTAAAATATCAAAACCTTCGTTGAAAATTTACATGTTTTTTCATAAATGGGTTTTTCGGTAGAAAATAATTCTTCTTGGTTGATATGTCATTTTTTCAACTATTTGGTTAAAAATTAATATTTTTAGTTCAAAATTGATCCATTTTTTAAGAAGTATCCTTTTTTGTCAAGAAGTCAATCGCTTTGATGAAAACTGGTCTTTTTAGTTAAGAATTCAACTACTTTGTTGGAAATTAGTCTCTTTTAGTTTAATTAAACTGTTTTTTATTTAAAATTAAAATATTTTTTGTTAAAATATTAACCTTGAACTACTTAAAAAAATTTATTTATTTTTGGTTAAAGATTCATTGTTTTAGTTCAATTTAACGGGTTTTCTACTTAAAATAAAAATATTTTTTGGTTGTGGTATCAACTATTATAGTTGTTTTTGAGAATTGATTTTTGTTGATGTTAAAAATGATTCAAATTTTAGTGAATTTAACAATTTTGTTGAAAAGTAATTTAATTGTTTTACACTCATAATTCTTGTTGATCGTCCATCTGATTGGTTAAAAATTGATCTTTTTAGTTGAAAATTCATTTTTTGAAGTTAAAAATTTTTAAACTTTGTTAACAATTCACGTATTGTGTCATAATTTGGGTTTTTCGGTAGAAAATTTATCTTTTTAGTTGATAATTCTTTTTTTTTTTAATTTAACTATTTGGTTAAAATGTAATATTTTTAGTTCAAAACTGATCCATTTTTTAAAAGTGTCTGGCATTTTCAGTTAAGAATTCAACTACTTTGCTGGAAATTCGTCTCTTTTAGTTTTTTATTTAAAACAATAATATTTTTTGATTAAGGTATTAACTATTACAGTTTTTGTTAAAAATTCAGTTTTTTTATAAAAATTATTTGATTTCTAGTATTTTTTTAAATTTTGTTGATAAGTCATTTCTGGGTTCAAAAGATTCATAATTTTATATAAAAATTAATCTTTTAGGTTAAAAATTGACGTATTTTTTTGTAAATTTTTTTATGGTAGTTAAAATTTAATCTACTTGGTTCAAAATTAATAAATGTTGTTAAAAACATTCCTTTTTGTCAAACAGTTAATTGTTTTGATGAAGACTGGTCTTTTTGGTTAAGAATTCAACTACTTTGTTAAAAATTCGTCTCTTTTAGTTGAATTTAATTGTTTTTTTTATTTAAAATAAAAATATTTTTTGTTTAAGGTATCAATTATTACAATTGTTTTTAGAATTCATTTTTTTAATTAAGTAATTTGTAGTGAAATTAACAATTTTCTTGGAAAGTAATTTCTTGGTTCGAGATTCATAATAGTTGAGGTACATATCAACTTATTACAGTTTTTGTTAAAAATTCATTTTTTGGTTTAACATAAATTCATTTGTTGTAAATTTACCAATTTTGTTGAAAAGTCATTTCTTGGTTCAAGATTCATAATTTTATTTAAAAATTCATCTTTTAGGTTAAAAGTTGACCTATTTTGTTGAAAATTCATTCTTGCTGCTTGGAAATTAATTTTTGAACTGAAAAGTTGTCTATTCATTTTTCAGTGGAAAATTGATATTTTTTATATGAAGTTCAACTAGGGTAAATCGGTACATGGTGATTTAAGTCTTTATAAAATTGACGATCCATCTATGTATTTTAGAATTTTGTTCGATGCTTATAATGTTTCTGCAAATTGTTGAAAAATAACATTTTAGAAATTTAAATTAGATTAAAATCCAAATTAAAAATCATGTTTAACTTGCAATAATCAAATTGATGCAAACTCCTGAAAGAACAAGAATCCAAAAACCAAATTTGGACCACAACGAACAAACAAAAATATTCCTATTGTAATCTCAAAAAAAAAAATTCGGATAAAAATAAAAAAGAGGAAAGAAGAATGAGAATGCAACCAGCCAACCCCCTTCCTTCTATTTTTCTTTCTTTTTTTCATTTATTTTTATTATTTTTAAATTACAATAAAAGAACATTAAAAATAAAAATAAAAATAATATTACCTGTTTCAATTTTTCTGGCCTTGATAAGGGTACTGTATGAGTACCGAAACGTTTATAATATTATTTTTTTATTTATTTTTATTTTCGATTTTCTTTTATTGTAATTTGATGATAATAAAAATAAAAAAAGAAATAAAAAGAGGAGGAAGAGGATGTGGTTGGTTTACTTATTTTTCTTTCCTCTTTTTAATTTTAGTCCGAAATTTTTATTTATTTTTTTTCAGATTAAAATAGGAGCATTTTTTGTTTGTTCATTGTGGTTATTTTCTCAGGAGTTTGCATCATTTTGATTATTGCACGTTAAATATGATTTTTAATTTGAATTTCAATCTAATTTAAATTTCTAAAATTTTAATTTCCAATGAAATTTGTTATTGGATACAATCATTGGGGACTTAAGGTAATTTATATTTAAAGAAATTAACAATAATTTCAAAAAAAAATCATTATGGATATGAAGACATAGTTATTAGGATAAGCCAATGATTACATGATAAATATTTGCAGACTAAAAAATGTTGAAATACAGTCACCCTACAAAAAGTTTAAACAATATAGAGTAAATTTTTGCAAAAATATTAGTCATTTGCTTTTTAGATATCGTGGCCAATCGCTGTGTTTTTTTCATTTTTTTCTTGATGGTCCCCATGGTCACCCATTTATCAATATATAGACATAATTTTAAGTTTCGAATACTACTATCGTCTAGTTTTAATCACCAAATTCAATTGAAATTCAAAAATTTCCAGTTAAACTTTATATAAAAAATATCAATTTTCCACTAAAAATTGAATACAACTATTTTCAGTTCAAAAATAAATTTCCAAGCAGCAAGAATAAATTTTCAATAAAATAGGTCATTTTTTAACCTAAAAGATGAAATTTCAAATAAAATTATAAATCTTGAACCAAGAAATGACTTTTTAACAAAATTGTTAAATTTACTCAAATTTAATTTATTTTTAACAAAAAATAAATTCTCAACCAAAACTGTAATAGTTAATACCTCAACTATTATGAATCTTAAACCAAGAAATTACTTTCCAAGAAAAGTGTTAATTTTACTACAATTTAATTATCAAAAAAAATTAATTCTTAAAAAAAACTGTAATAATTGATGCCTCAAACGAAAAATATTTTTATTTTAAATACAAAAAAAACCAGTTACATTCAACTAAAATAGACGAATTTTTTACAAAATAGTTTAATTCTTAACCGAAAAGACCAATCTTTATCAAAACAATTGACTGTTTGACAAAAAAGGATATTTTTTAAAAACATTTATTAATTCTTAATCAAGTTGATTAATTTTAAACTAAAAAGTTGAATTTTCAACCAAAACAAAATGAGTTATCCACAAAAAAGATTAATTTTCTACAATCAAACAAAAAAATTACAAAAAAATACGTCAATTTTTAACATAAAAAATGAATTTTTATGTAAAATTATGAATCTTGTACCAAGAAATGACTTTTAAACCAAATTAAAAAATTTACTACAAATGAATTAATTTCTAACAAAAAAAAATGAATTCTCAACAAAAACTGTAATAGTTGATACCTCAATAACAATTTTTTTTTTGTAAATAAAAAAACATTTCAAATCAACTAAAAGAGACGAATTTCCAGCAAAGTAGTTGACTTCACTTTAAACAAAAAAATCAATTTTAAACTAAAAATATTACATTTCAACCAAAAAGTTGAATTAAAAAAAAAGAATTATTAACCAAGAAGATAAATTATCTACCAAAAAAAACCATTTATGACAAAATACGTGAATTTTAAACCAAATTTTTTAAATTTTCAACCAAAAAAGATCAATTTCGAACCAAAAGGTACGAATTTTCAACAAAAAAGATCAATTTTTAACAAAACGGATGAACGATCAACAAAAATTATGAATCTTTAACAAATAAATGACTTTTTAACAAAATTTTTAAATTCTCTACAATTTTAATCATTTTTAACTACAACAAAAATAAATTCTCTAAAATAACTGTAATAGTTGATACCACAACCAAAAAATATTTTTATTTTAAATAAAAAACAGTTGAATTCAACTAAAAGAGACGAATTTTCAATAAAGTAGTTGAATTCTTAATTGAAATGACCAGTTTTCATCAAAACTATTGACTTTTTGACAAAAAAGGATGCTTCTTAAAAAATGGATCAATTTTGAACTAAAAATATTAAATTTTAAGGAAATAGTTGAATTAAAAAAAATGAAATAACAACCAGGAAGAATAATTTTCTACCGCAAAAACCAAATTATGACAAAATACGTGAATTTTCAACGTAGTTTTTAAATTTTTAACTTAAAAAATATCAATTTTTAACCAAAAAGTACGAAATTTTAACAAAAAAGATTAGTTTTGAACTAAAAATGTTAAATTTCAACCAAATAGTTGAATTAAAAAAATGAATTATCAACCAAGAAGATAAATTTTCTACCGAAAAACCCAATTTATGATAAAATACGTAAATTGTCAACGAAGTATTTAAATTTTTAAATTAAAAATATCAATTTTCAACCAAACAGTACGAATTTTCAACAAAAAATATTAATTTTTAACCAAATGTATGTACGGTCAACAAAAATGATGAATATTAAAAAAGAAATGACTTTTTAACAAAATTAATAAATTCTCTAGAATTTTATTAATTTTTAACAACAACAAAAATGAATTCTTAACAAAAACTGTAATAGTTGGTACCTTCACCAAATTTTTTTTTTTTATTTTAAATAAAAAACAGTTGAATTCAACTAAATAATGTGAATTCCCAACAAAGTAGTTGAATTCTTAATTATTAATTTGACTAATAAAAATAATAGATATATTAATAAATGAATAACTAATAAAACTAATGAAACGAGGAACAAAATTTTTTTCCCTGATTATGTCTAAAAATCAATTATATCTAAAATATCTAAATAAAATTTTTAAATCAAAGAGGAATTTTCATTTTAAAAAATACTTATGCGAAAGAAAGAATTTTCTTTGAATCAAAAGTACAAATTTAAATGGATCAATTTTAAACGAAAAATATTAAATTGTAACCAAATAGTTGAAAAAATGAATTATTTACCAAGAAGAATAATTTTCTACCGCGAAAAACAATTTATGACAAATCACGTGAATTTTAAACGAAGTTTGTAAATTTTTAACTTAAAAAAATCAATTTTAAAACAAAAAGTAGGAATTTTCAAACAAAAAGATCAATTTTCAACCAAAAAGTACGGATTAAAAAAAAATATGAATTTTTAACCAAGCGGATAAAAGTTTAACAAAAATTATAAATCTTAAACAAAGAAATAACTTTTTAACAAAATTGGTAAATTCGCTACAATTTTGTTAATTTTTAACAACGATAAAAATTTTTGAGAAATTGTTGATGTAAATTGTTGGCTTTAGGGTTAGGAGAATTGAAACTAATTAAGTTGTTTCAAACGTTTCGATAAAAATAAATTCTCAACTAAAACTGTAATATTTGATACCTCAACCAAAAAATATTTTATTTAATTAGAAAAACCATTGAATTAAACTAAAAAAGACGTATTTACAACAAAATGGGTAAATTATTGACCTAAAAGATGAACTTTCAAAAAAAAATTATGCATCTTGAACTAGGAAATAATTTTTTAACCAAAATTTAAAATTTACTACAAATTAATTAGTTTTTAATAAAAAAAAATGCATTTTCAGCAAAGAATGTAATAGTGGATACCTCAACTAAAAAATATTTTTATTTTAAATAAAAAAACAGTTGAATTCAACTAAAAGAGATGAATTTCCAAAAAAAGTAGTTGAATTGTTAACTGAAAAGACCAGTTTTCATGAAAGCGATTGACTTTCCGACAAAGAAGGATGCTTATTAAAAAATAGATCAATTTCGAAATAAAAATATTAAATTTTAAACAAATAGTTAAAAAAAATGAATTATCAACCAAGAGGATTAATTTTCTACCGAAAAAAGCGATTTATGACAAAACACATTTTTAACAACACGGATAAACGTTGGAACAAAAATATGAATCTTAAACAAATAAATGACTTTTTAACAAAATTGTTAAATTGACAACAATTATTAACCTAAAAGATGAATTTTCAAATAAAACTATGAATCTTGAACCAAGAAATTCCTTTAAACAAAATTGTTAAATTTACTACAAATTAATGAGTTTTTAAGTTAAAAAAATGAATTTTTAACAAAGACTGTAATAGCTGATACCTCAACCAAAAAATATTTTTATTTAAAATAAATAACAGTTGAATTCAACTGAAAGAGACGAATTTCCAACAAAGTGTTAAATTCTTGATCGAAAAGCCCAGTTTTCATCAAAACATTTGACTTATTTAAAAAAAAGGGTGTTTTTTAATAAAACTGATTAATTTTAAACAAATTAGATTACGTTTGACTCAAAAAGTTGAATTTTCAAGCAACAAAAAAATGAATTATGACCAAGAAAATAATTTTCTACCGAAAAAACAAATTCTTGGTTCAAGATTCAACTGTTAGGTTAGCAACTTATTTATTTTTAAACATTCATCTTCTTTGATCGAAGATTCATCTTCGTTGGTAATAAATTTAACTGTTTGTTAGAAAATTGGTTTTTTGTTGAAATTTTAGTTTTTTGTGATAAAAAATTTAAATCATTAATTTTTGCTTAAATACTTTTTTGTATAGGATTTTTTTATTGTGCATGATTTGCACGATTATTCTTTTACAACTTAAATGATACAGATTTTAGTTTACAGAACCATTTCTTTCATATAATTAATTATTTGATATAAAAAATATTTACAATGATTAAGGAATAGCAATATTATTTGCAAAGTTGCTTTTGCCCCACCAACAACAATCTGAAAATTCACCACTTTTATAATTGAATTTGTAATTCAATTTAATTCTGGGAAATTGAGCACTGAAAACTTTTCTCTACCCTTTCGCCACGGTCGGTCCAGTTTTCGAATTGTCATTGCCGCTTTAAATTGGATTCGCGCGAGAGGGTCAACCCCCAATTCCACCGTCCGCGGATGTGAATCGAGCCACACTATTTGAAATTTCTGTAGGAATTTTCAGAGTTGCGTCAATAAAGCTCTATGCAGAAACCGTTTTTGAATTTTCCTAGCAGTAACAGAAATTTTATAATAATGAGTGGTCCAATTTATGCATCGTAATATAATATTATACATTGTAGAAATTGTAAATAAATTATTAATAAATAATACAGGTAAAAAATTCACATTGCTACAGATTTCACGTTAACTGAATATTGTACGTTTTTCCTTACATTTTTAATATAAAAGGATGGATTTTCAATAAAAAGCGAATAGTTACATTGTTAGTTAAAAAAAATTAATTCCTAATAAAAAAAGCGAATTTTAGAGAAAATAGTTATGTTTTAAAAAAGAAATAAGTTCGTAACTAAAATGGCAAATCTGAAAAAATGGGTTTTCAACAAAATACATGAATTTTCAACCAAATGGTTGAATTATCAACTTATAAAGGATACATTTTTATCAAAAATTGAAATAGAGAGATTTTCAGATAAAAAAAAATTAATTTTTACCAAAAAGAAATAAAAATTCATCAAAAAGGTTAACTTTTAAACCAAAGAGGTGAATCTTAAAAAAATATGTATTTTTAACGAACTAGTTCCACTTTAAAAAAAGTAGTTGAATTTTCAACTAAAGACGATTAATTTTTAATCAAAGCAAGATACATCCAGCAAGAAGATTAATTTTTTTTATCAAAAAAGACAACTTTTTAACAAACTTGTTGAATTTTAAAGCCAAAAGTATGAATTATTTCCAGAGCTGTTAATATTTCAACCCCAAAATATTATTTTTTAAGAAATAAGTTAATTTGATACAAAAAAGTTAAATTTTCTTCAAATAATTTTTGACAAAGATTTAAGATAGATTATAAAGATTGGACAAAGATTCTTAAAAGATTCACAATGATTTCACAAATATTTTCAAGGTTGCACAAAGATTTCAATCATTTCCTAAAGATTACACAGGGTTTGCAAAGATTTCAGATAAATTTGAAATATTTCACAGAGATTTAAGATAGATTTTTGAGATTGAACAATGATTTTTGAAAAATTCACAATGATTTCACAAAGATTTTCGAAGATTTGACAAAGAATTTAAATATTTCACAAAGCTTTAAAATAGATTTTAAAGATTGAACAAAGACTTGTAAAGTATTTGAAATATTTGCGGAAAGATTTCTAAGGTTGCACAAAGATTTCAATTATTTTCCAAAGATTTTACAGGTTTCGCAAAGATTTAAAATAAATTTCAAAAGATTTTACGCAGATTTGACAAAGATTTTAAATATTTAACAGAGATTTAAGATAGATTTTGAAGATTAAACAAAGATTTTTAAAGAATTCACAATAATTTCACAAATCTTTCCGAGGTTGCACAAAGATTTCAATCATTTCCTAAAGCTTCCACAGGTTTTGCAAATATTTCAGATAAATTTGAAAGATTTCATGCAAATTTAACAAAGATTTCTAATATTTCACAGGGATTTAAGAGAGATTTCAGAGATTAAACAATGATTTTTAAAGGATTCACAATGATCTCACAACGATTTTGAATATTGCACAAAGATTTTAATGATCTCCAAAAGATTTCACAGGTTTCACAAAGATTTTAGATAAATTCAATAGCTTTCACGAAGATTTGACAAAAAAAATGAAATATTTTAGAAAGATTTAAGATAGATTTCAAAGATTGGACGAAGATTTTTAAAGGGTTCACAATGATTTCACAAATATTCCCAAGGGGTTCACAATGATTTCACAAATATTCCCAAGGTTGCACAAAAATTTCAATCATTTTCTTAAGCTTTTACAGGTTTTGCAAATATTTAAGATACATTTGAAAGATTTAATGCAGATTTAACAAAGATTTCAAATATTTCACAAGGATTTAAGATAGATTTCACAGATTGCACAAAGATTTTAATGATCTCCAAAAGATTTCACAGGTTTCACAAAGATTTTAGATAAATTCAATAGATTTGACGAAGATTTGACAAAAACAATCAAATATTTTAGAAAGATTTAAGATAGATTTTAAAAATTGGACGAAGATTTTTGAATGATTCACAATGATTTCACAAATATTTCCAAGGTTGCACAAAGATTTCAATCATTTTCTAAAGCTTTGACAAATTTCGCAAAGATTTTAGATAAATTAAAAATATATTATGTAAATTTGACAAATATTTTAAATATTTCACAGAGATTTAAGATTTAAAAAAAGTTTTTGCAATGATTGCAGAAAGATTTCCAAGCTTTCACGAAGATTTCAATGATTTCCCAAAGATTTGACAGATTTCGCCAAGATTTCAGATAAATTTAAAAGATTTCACGAAGATTTTACAAAAAAACTTAAATATTTCACAAAGATTTAAGATAGATTTCAAAGATTGGACGAAGATTTTTAAAAGATTCACATTGATTTCGTAAATATTTCCAAGGCTGCACAAAGATTTCAATCATTTCCTAAATCTTTCACAGGTTTTGCAAATATTTCAGATAAATTTGAACAATTTCATGCAAATTTGACAAAGACTTCAACTATTTCACTGAGATTTAAGATTTAAAAAAAGTTTTTGCAATGATTTCAGAAAGATTTCCAAACTTTCACGAAGATTTCAATGATTTCCCAAAGATTTGACAGATTTCGCAAAGATTTTAGATAAATTTAAAAGATTTCACAAAGATTTGACTAAAAAAATCAAATATTTCACAAAGATTAAGGATAGATTTCAAAGATTGGACGAAGATTTTTAAAAGATTCACATTGATTTTATAAATATTTCCAAGGCTGCACAAAGATTTCAATCATTTCCTGAATCTTTCATAGGTTTTGCAAATATTTCAGATAAATTTGAACAATTTCATGCAAATTTGACAAAGATTTCAACTATTTCACTGAGATTTAAGATTTAAAAAAAGTATTTGCATTGATTGCAGAAAGATTTTCAAGCTTTCACGAAGATTTCAATGGTTTCCCAATGATTTTACAGGTTTCGTAAAGATTTCAGATAAATTTTAAAAATTTTACGCAGATTTGACAAATATTTCAAATTTTTCACAGATATTTAAGATCGATTCCATAGGTTGTACAAAGACTTCAATGATTTCTAAAAGATTTCATAGGTTTTACAAAGATTTCAGATAAATTCAATAGAATTCACGAAGGTTTGACAATAAATTCAAATATTTCACAAATATTTAAGATAGATTTTAAAGATTAAACAAAGATTTGTAAAGTATTCGAAATGACTGTGGAAAGATTTCTAAGTTTGCACAAAGATTTCAATTATTTTCCAAAGATTTCACAGGTTTCGCAAAGATTTCAAATAAATTTCAAAAGATTTTACGCAGATTTAACAAAGATTTTAAATATTTAACAGAGATTTAAGATAGATTTAAAGATTGAATAAAGATTTTTAAAGAATTCACAATGATTTCACAAATTTTTCCAAGGTTGCGCAAAGATTTCAATCATTTTCTACAGATTTCTCAGGTTTCGCAAAGATTTCAGATAAATTTAAAATATTTTACGCAGATTTAACAAAGATTCCAAATATTTCACAGAGATTTAAGATTTAAGAAAAATATTTGCAATGATTGCAGAAAGATTTTTTAAGCTTTCATGAATATTTCAATAATTTCCCAAAGATTTGAAAAATTTCGCAAAGATTTCAGATAAATTTAAAAGACACCACGCAGATTTAACAAAGATTTCAAATATTTTACAAAGATTTAGGATAGATTTCAAAGATTGGACAAAGATTTTTAAAGGATTTACAATGAATTCACAAATATTTCCTAGGTTGCTCAAAGATTTTAATGATCTAAAAAAGATTTTTTAGGTTTCACAAAGATTTTAGATAAATTCAATAGATTTCACGAAAATTTGACAAAAAAAAAGAAATATTTCGCAAAGATTTAAGATAGATTTTAAAGATTGAACAAAGATTTGTGAAGTATTCGCATTGATTGCAGAAAGATTTCTAAAGTTGCACAAAGATTTTAGTCATTTTCTAATGATTTCACAAGTTTCGCAAAGATTTCAGATGAGTTTGAAAGGTTTCACGCGAATTTGACAAAGATTTTAAGTACTTCAGACAGATTTAGGATGCAAAAAAAATTGCAAGGATTGCATTAAGAATTTCTAAAGTTGTACAAAGATTTCAATGATTTCCCAAAGATTTTAGAGGTTACACAAAAATTTCAGATAAATTCAAAAGATTTCACGAAGATTTGCCAACAAATTTTAATACTTTACAAAGATTCAAGATAGATTTCAAAGATTGGACAAGCATTTTTAAATGATTCACAACGATTTCACAAATATTTTCAAGGTTGCACAAAGATTTCAATAATTTTCTAAAGGTTTCACAGGTTTGTCAAATATTTCAGATAAATTCAATAGATTTCACGAAGATTTAGCAAAAAATTAAAAAATTTCGCAAAGATTTAAGATAGATTTTAAAGATTGAACAAAGATTTGTAAAATATTCGCAATGATTGCAGAAAGATTTCTAAGGTTGCACAAAGATTTTAAATATTTTACAGAGATTTAAGCTAGATTTCAGAGATTAAACAAAAATTTTTAAAGGATTCACAACGATTTTACAAATTTTTTCAAGGTTGCACAAAAATTTCAGATAAATAGAAAAGATTTCACGAAGATTTTACGGAAAATTCAAAAAATTTACAAAGATTTAAGATTGATTTGAAAGATTGAACAAACATTTGTAAAGTATTCGCAATGATTGCAGAATGTTTCTAAGTTTGCACAAAGATTTCAATGATTTCCTAAAGATTTCACAAGTTTTGCAAAGATTGCAGAACAATTTGAAAGATTTCACGCGAATTTGACGAAGATTTTAAGTATTTTAGAGCGATTTAGGATGTAAGAAAAAATTTTCAATGATTGCATTAAGAATTTCCAAGGTTGTACATTTCACAGGTTTTGCGAAAATTTCAGATAAATTTAAAAGATTTCACACAGATTGGACCAAGATTTCAAATATTTCACAGAGATTTAAGATAGATTTCAGAGATTATACAATGATTTTTAAAGGATTAACAATGATTTCGCAAATATTTCCAAGGTTACACAAAGATTTCAGATAAATTCAAAAGATTTTACGAAGATTTAAAAAAAGTTAAATATTTCACAAAGATTTAAATTAGATTTTTAAGATTGAACAAAGATTCTTAAAGGATTCGCAATGATTTCAGTATTATTTCCAAGGTTGCATAAAGATTTGAATGACTTTCCAAAGATTGCAGATAAACTTTAAAGATTTACGAAGATTTCACAAATAAGTCAAATACTTCACAAAGATTTAAGACAGATTTTAAAGATTGAACAAAGATTTCTAAAAGATTCACAATGATTTTAGAAAGGGTTTCCTAGGTTGCACAAAGGTTTCAATGATTTTCCAAAGATGTCACAGGTTTCGCTAAGATTTCCGATAACTTTAAAAGATTTCACGAAGATTTGACAAAGACTTAAAATATTTCACAGAGATTTAAGATTTAAGAAAAGTATTTGCAATTATTGCAGAAAGATTTCCAAAGTTGCACGAAGATTTCAAAGATTTCCCAAAGATTTCACAGATTTCCCAAAGATTTCAGATAAATCTAAAGATTTCATGCAGATTAAACAAAGATTTTTAAAGGATTCACCACTATTTCACAAATATTTCCAAGGTTACACAAAGACTTCAGATAAATTCAAAAGATTTTACGAAGATTTCAAAAAAAGTCAAATATTTCACAAAGATTTAAATTAGATTTTTAAGATTGAACAAAGATTCTTAAAGGATTCGCAATGATTTCAGTAT
>JAAAKG020156444.1:0-30217 GCA_010014905.2 Druon quercuslanigerum | reverse complement strand
ATTAGGCCTCTATAAATATTCTATCTAATTAATAACCAGTCTAACTGAAACTCTGTTTCAATAACTCTGTTTAAAATTTATAAAAATAATAAATTTTCAACCAAAAAAGGTTAATTTTTAAACAGGATTTTAACAGGAAGATTAATTTTCTACCAAAAAGTCGAGTTTTCAACTAAAAAATAAATTTGTAACAAAAAAAAAATAAATGAAAAAGAGTATTTAATATTTTAACTAACGAAAGGAATATTTAACTAAAATTAATTAATTGTCACACACGAAGAATAATTTTCTTTTAAAAAGTCAATTTTAAAACAGTGAGTTGAGTTTTCAACTAAAAAGATCAATTTTCAAAAAATGAAAAACGAATTTCAAAAAATAAGTTAATTTTTCAACCTAGAAACGACTTTTCAACCAAAATAGATGCATTTTCAAAAAAGGACATGAATTTTCATTCAAAAAGTTCATTTTTAAACAAAAAGACGCGAATTTTTCACCAAAAATGATCAAGTTAAATTTTCAGTTATAAATTAATTAGTAAAGAAAAAAATTAAATTTCATCAAAATAGTTTATTTGATATATTGATAGTTGATATTTCAATCAAAAATTTTTTTTAATTCAATATTGTTCAATTCAACCAAAAAGGACAAATTTTTAATAAATGATGTAATGTTTCAAATACAAAAAAAAAAACCGTTTTTAGCCAAAAATTAACCAAAAACAAATAAAAGACCAATTTTCAATCAAAAAGAAGAAACTTCAAACGATAAAATTTTAATCAAAACCAGTTGAATACAAATGAAAAAAGGCGATTTTTCTTCAGAACAGTTGGATTTTAATTTTAAAATATGGGTGTTTTTAGTTTTCGCTATAAAAAATAGAAAACTGTTGAAAACGTGTACTATGAAATGTTGTACTATTCAGAGATATGGAAAAAAAACTTCTATTAATAATTTGTATTAACAAATCTATTTTAATGCATTAAATTTGAATTTTCGCAGAACTTGGACCCGAACAGTTCGCGCACTCTGGCGAATGGTAAACTGTCACATTTATTTATCTGTAGATTTATTTATGATCGAAAAATAGGTAAAAGTACTGACCAGTTTAAGTCCCAGATAGCGATAACTCCTTCTGCATCGCCTGATACACCAACGCTAAAAGCCCGACTAAGAGATATTACTGTGACTGAACTTCGATGTGCCAATAAAATAGTCTCTGGAGCAAGGCTAAATTCTATTTTTCCGGTGGAATTTATGCCGTAGGCGTAAACTGAGATGCTACCCGATGAATGACCCGCCCAAAGTTGACCAGAATCTGGCGCTGAGCTCATTATTGTGATCTACACAAGAAAAAAGTTAAAATTGTTCTATTCCCATATATTTTAAATTGGATTTGAAGGTACCTTTTAACTGAGTCAGAAAACAATCCATTTTGAAAAAAAGTAAAAAAAAGGTAAAAAAAAGTATAAAATGGAACAATTATGGATGGCTCATTTTGTTTTATTCGTGAGAAGACTTTTAATTTTTGGTTTAAAACTAAAACGAACCCATAATTTTTGTTTTAGTTTCTTAATTCGTTTGATCATAAAATACAATGCTCAATGTTTTGTCATTTTACAATCAACATAAGAAGAATTTTCATATCACCAAAGCCCGAAAAGTTTTAGATCCGCTTTCGAAAATCTGTAAAACTAGTGATCAATCTGTTTAACCAAATTCAGGCCTCGCAGTCCTTATGGGATAAAATATAGAGACCAAAGGATACTTTTTTGTCACGCTGTTAGGGTACTTCTTTCGTGCGCAAAGGGTCACAAATTCAGGATAAATTTACAAGACTCCAAAACATTTTCAAGTTAAATTCAAAAGAATTCAAATAGATTTGCATACATTTTGTTAATGAAAAATATTAGATTGATTTCCGTACCATTGGACTGAATTTAAAGTAATTCAAAGGAAACGAGAAACATTCGATAAAAGTCCTAAAAATTCAAAGTGAAATAAAAAAAAAAAAACTAATTGATAACAATTTGAAAATATGAAAAAACTTAATTGAATTACGTAACGTCGAAATGAGCATAGCAAAATTCAAGGGAATTGAAAGAAATTTTATTAAATGCCTGAGAATTCAATGTGAGGTTAAAAGACTTAAGAAAAAATTAAATAAAAACTTCAACAATTTTAATAATCCATTGAATTAAATAGTATTTCGTAAATGTATATGAATTAAAGTGAAACATCACCATAAATTTTGGACACCCTACTAATTTCTAACCAAAGAAGCTACTAATGACTAAAAAAATTCAAAGGAATTAAAATGAATGGGAAAAATAGAAAACAAAAAGCGAAAAAATCTATTTATTTCAGTAAAATTTGACTTAATTTAGAATAACTGAAGGAAAATGAGAAGAATTTGATGAAATTCATAAAAAAAATCAAGCTGAATTTAAAGAGAAATCAAGCGAAGAAAACTATAAAAACATTCTTTCAATTCAGTAAGTTTGAAATAAGTTCACAAGAATGAAAAGGGCAACTAAAAAAAATTGATAAAATGCCTACGAATTTAGGGTGAGTTTACAAGACTTTAAAATTAATGAAACAAAATTTCTTTAAAAATCCATTGATTTCAGTAACATTCAGTAAATTTAGAAGAATTCAAAAAGATTTAAAAAAATTGAGTATAAAATAATAAGAATTCAGGGCTAATGGTTTTAAATAAACTAAAATATTTCAAACCACTTAAAATCTCCTGGAATCTCTTTAAATTTATCAAAAGACTAATTATCAAAAAAAAATGTAAGTGTATTGAAAAAATCAAAACAATTCCGAAGAATATAAAAGAATTTAGGTTGAATTTCAAAAAAAAAATTTTATATCTCTTTAAATCTTTAAAACCGTACAAAATACCTCACTTATCATGAATACATTTTTTGAAATCCACTAAAATATGATAAAATCCCGTGAAATTTTATTTTTTATGAAATCCTGGAAAATGTAATAAAATACATTAAGAACTTGAATATCCCTTAAAATCATTGAAATCCTAGAAAATCTTGTAAAATCCTTCGACATCTTTTAAAAAATCCACATATTCCTAAATTCTAGAAAATTCTTTATCTTAAAATATTTCAAAAGCTTTGAGATCCCTTCAAATTAATGAAATTAATTAATAATTCCTTGGAATCTTTGAAAATTTCTAAAATATTTCAAATTAAAACCTCTTAAAAATGCCTTAGAAGCTTTAGAGGTACCCTAAAACCTTTAAAATCCCTTAAAATTACTGAAAGCTATTAAAAATTGTTCGGAATTTTAAAAATACCCTGAAACATGTGACTGTATTGCAGGCCTGATTATTTTTTACAGTTACTTCTTGCAGAAAATTCTTGATTTTTACTATTTTCTTCAAACTGCCTGGCCCACCGGAAATTAAATTTTAAAAATCAATTGACCAAAAATCCAAGGATCACTCTATAAGTTTTTTCTTGGTGTTAATTTTATTTTTATATACTAATTTCACGAAATATTTCATGGAGTAAAAAAGTAATTCTCACAGGATCCAGTCCAGAAGACCTAATCAAGGGTCTTGGTGGTTGTTCCTTTTTTGATTTAAGCCTGGCAATGCCGTCATTGCCACTGCAGGATGCTAGAGCCGCTCCCAGTAATGACATGTTGCTCAGCATGCTCGCACCTAAAAACCAATTCATAGCTTCAACCACCAAAGAGTTGGAGGAAAATTTCGGCATTTCAAAAAACGGGGAAATACCTTTCTCTCTGCTGTATCCCAATAAAAGGGTCGTGCCACTCGGTAGTCCAAAGACATCACCCGTTGACAACGGTACCAAAGAAGCCAGAGGTGCTCTATGTTTGTGTTTCCAACAAAGTACGGGTTCATTACCAGGTGCGCCCACATAATTACCCCATTTAATTCCATCCATTCCGTCAATAACTATCGGAAGATTACTCGTCTGCATGAAAAGTGCCGGGTTTTGGATCGGCAAGGGATGAGCAGCTCTAAATAACTGAGCAGGAGTTTGTCCGTAAGTCCGAACCATCGTTTCCCACGCCTGTCGTTCCAGAGGATCAGCAATTTGTTCCACATTAAATCCATAATAGGTGGCAGGATGAAAAACATTTATCGCCTCCACTGCAGGTTTACCAGTTTGTCTAAACCCGAAAACCAAGTCTATCCAAAACGGCAGAACTTCCCTCACAAGATCCGATTCCAAAGCTGCCCTGTGAGCTAAAATAAACAACCGAGCGTCGCCTCCACTCCACGCTGGTAATTTAACATCCCCAACTCTATTCCCATTCTGTCTCACACCAAAGTTAAAACCTTCCGCGTTAAGAAGAAACTCTGGAAGGTAAAAGAACTCTGGAATTAATTCCTTAACATCAGTCGTCGAGTCGCAACTCGTCAGTCTCCAAGTAGTAGCCAAGGCATGGAATGTTCGATCCGGAATGTCAAAGTTGTCATCCTGGTATGAGAGGAACATACTTGTAAAGGGAGGGAGCCTCACCAAAAAATGTAAAACCGTCCCAGAGTTGCTGTAATGAGAACCGTAATGGAAAGGTTCTTGATTTAAGGCAATGAGGTTCAAGCCTTCTTTCAAAGCTTGCTTGAGATAGTTGTAATTGTTGACATAATGCTGCTCGTTTTTCTTATCCTGCACGGCCATTGGTCTCTTGAAGTTTCTGTAGATTTTCGGATTCGTCAGGTCGATTTTATCGCTCGTGTACTCTGACAAGACGAATGGGAATACTGGATACTGCATCAAGTCATTATAAGAGCGACCTGCTAGTTTGTTCAGACACATAATGTACTCCCAATTGGTCAAAGCCCCATTGCGCCAAAGAGCCAGGGCTTCTCCTAAATCGTCACCAGGAACCCGACTTGGAAGATTGCAAGCAGATAATTCCACCGCAAACTCATCCCTTTCCTTTGATGAATTGAAGGCTAAAAGATAGGTTCTACCTGTGACAAGGAAAATTTCAATTGCTCTTTCCTGCAACTGATATCTTCTTCGGTGAATTTCCCTGATGTCTACTAGTCTCCAGGCTGTGCCTCCAGCCATCGCAAGGTCAAGACCTCCTAAAGCGATATCTGTTTGTAAAGGCATGTCAGGATTATCGGGAATGAAGTAGAAACAGGACTCGCCGATGAGAGCTTCACCTGCTAATTCGGCTCGAGGTGTGACAACACTCGCCTGAGACATCTTCTGGATTCTTTCACTCGTGTGGAGCCTTTCGATCAAAGCAGTTGCATTCGCGTCCTGACGATCAGTGGCGAATAAATAAGATAAGGGTGCCTCTATCCTTGCCGCGTCTAGCTTTTCTTGATGATGAGACATGAAAAACCTCTTGTCGATGTTTAAGTGACATCTTTGGAGTCTTATACGGACCCTGGCAGGACCTTCAGTTGGATCGAGCTCCCAACTAGTAGGATAGCTCTCTGGAAAATGCCAAGGTGCTCGCTCATGAGTCAGGCGTTTTGTCAATTCCTTCCATCTAGCCATCGCCTGGGCTTCCATCGCTTTCGAGTATTTCAGCTTCTCCATTAAGACTTTCCTCTCCCGGTTTTGCTCTTCTACAACTGTTCTGGTTATCGCCATCGCGCTTTCCATAAGCTGCTTCGCAATCGTGTCGAACTTCCCGCCAATTCTCTTGACCGCGGGAAAGTGGCTCTCTAACCAAATACTCCGATCCTTTGCCAATTCTCCGCGCAAGAGATCTAGTTCCTCGGACCAGAGATATGTGTCTCCTTCTTCTAAGCCTTTTGCCAAACTCCAAACGTTGAGAGCCTCGCGGAGTTCAGCGCAGACCCTAGCATCCGCGCTTGGCATCTCGTCTCTGCGACACAATAAATCCCACAAGAACACTGTGAACTTTTGCTCAATCTGGGGGTGAACATCCAGAAGTGATGTAAGAATTTCCCGGACTTTTGGTTCTTCCATAAGGGATCTGACTGCGTAAACTCTTGTCCCCATGTTCTGATGTGGTGCCAACAACCAGACCATAATCTTTGCTGTGTTTTTTCTCAAGGCTGGCCTTGATGACCAGACGGCGCTCCAGTAGTTCCTCCTCTCTAAAGGACCGGATAAACCATGCAATAGTATTGAAAACAATCTTCTCGTTAGTTGCAATTCATTTGCAGACGGTGGCTCATCTGCAGTTGTAATAAACTCAACAGCCTTATTCAAAATCGTTCGGAATCGTTCATTAAGTTCCCCTTTTCCTGGTTCTCTTGATATCGTGTTCAAAGTTCCATGCAGACTCCCATAACTAGAGGATCGCGAACCTTGATCACTTTGCTCACTTGATGTTGTGAGCACCGAAGTCAAATAAGAGGCCGATGCTAAATAAGATGCTGTGCTCCTGAGTCTGAAACCAGAATGGCTTGAAACTTTAGAAGTAAGCGCATCCAGTTCTCCATCAAAAAGAGCAACTTGAGCATCCCTCGTTACCAAAACACAGGACTTGTCTGCTCCGCAATTGGCCCTTTCTCTTAATTCCACGTGACTCAAGATCAAATGCAAATCAGCGATCGCCTGCATGTGATGATACCCTGGAGATTCCAAAAGCTTCGTTGCAATCGCGACAAGTAAAACGTGGATGTCCCGGAAAAGAGTCGCTGAACTTCCTTTATGTGCAGCGTTTACCAGTGCCCGGGCGAGGGATTCCATCAAGCCTTGTTCTAAAATCATTCTTAAGGAATTCGGGTTCTTAGAAATTATGTCAGTCAAATAGGAAACCATGGGTCGCCCTAAATTAGGATCAGTGGCTGCTGCTTTGGAAATCATAGCCAGCAAAGGAGGCATTGCTGCCAGAGTTGGCCCTCTCGAAGCCAAACTAGCTAGAGACACTATGAGTGGCTCGCTTCCAGGATAAAGTGAGATTTGGTTCGCGAGATGCATAAAGTATCTCCGCTTGATAAACTTGTTTATTTCCTCGTCACTCGCTCGTTCTAAATAAGTTTGGATAACTTTGATCAACGCTGTGCGAACTCTGGCATCTGGGTTGTTCGCCAGGACGAGCAGAAGTTCCACTCGGAGGACGTGTTTAAGAACAGAGCCGACTTGACTATCTGGTAAAACTCTGAGAGCATCTCGTAGAAGTAAAAGCAAACCTTCGCAGACTAATCCTTGACAGGCTCTTCGTTCATCCGTCCAGACTGATTGTTTCTCATTCTGCGGGTTCGAACCATCGCTAGCTGCAATTCCAGAATCTTCACCTGTACTCGTATCTTGCCGAGATCCATTTTGCCTTTCTTTTCTCTTTATCCTGCCCTTCTTTATCTGGTTATTCGTCAAGGCCTTGCTGAGTTTGCTGCTTTCAACTGTTCCAATAGATTCATCGGAAGAACTGACAGACATTGTCGTACTGGTCTTAATCGCGGATGTCGCTTCTTCTAAAGGAGGCAGTAAAAAATAGATGTTGTGCTTTGAATGAGTGACGTATGTGTTTGATGCTTGATGAACAAGAATCAAATAATCTGTGATGGCGACGAGATGCGCGAATTCGGGCGGTGCACCCATTAGGGCACGGACGAGTTCCACTATTGCGTTGCCTGTGGTTGGGTCTAGTAATGCCTCCTGATCTTCGTACATGAAGTACTCTTTGCAGAGAGTAAGAATCGTATCCACAAATCCAATTCTGTTTAGTTGTGAAGCGTTAAATTCCCTTTGTGAGTGCTGGTCTCTTAGTAAAAGGAGTAAGGACTGGAGAAGTAAATTTAATGTATCAAACCTGGACCAAGTTCTCCAGGCTTCTAAAGCGCACTTGATCAGCACAGGGTCCGTAATAACAGCTTCGCAGTCTTGTGAAATTGAGTGAACTCCATTGCCGACGTCTTTGATCAGTACAGAACTGTCACATGCGGCGTCAAGTATCGCCTTTAACATATGTCTTCCAGCGTGGCACCTTTGTGATTCCAAAACCCGGAGAAGAAGCGAAGGTGCTCCTTCTGATCGATACTGATTCAGCAAAATCGAATCGCTTCGAGCAAGATTTAAAACGATCGAAAGCGCTAAAGCCTGCTCGACTTCAGTTGAGTTCAGTTCCACGACGCGGGCGAATAGATAAAGGAAAATAGGAATTCCGCCGACTTGCCGAGCTGCGGGAACTAGTCCTCTGTATTGTTTGCACTCTAAATGTGCAGATACGATGGGTGGGATTGAAAGTGGTGGCTGCTGGGAGACCCGATGCTCTGGCGCGGTTATAACTCGAAAAGCTGGTTGGCCAGGGAAGAGATTCCTCACAACTGCTCCGGGATTAGCAATTGCTTGTGGATACAAATGAAACATGTTCGGACTTTGAGCTTCGTAGCTAAGAAGAAGATTATCCTGAAGTTCTCCAAGCTGCGCACTTGTCGCGTCCATCACAGTATCCCAGTCAATTTTCGTATCACAGACTTTGGTTTCCACTGCATGTCGAAAATACGTTCCTCCGTAGGATTTCCTGCGACTCGTGTCGAATTTTCCACCCTCGAACTTTAATTCGCGAATGCCGTCGAGTGCACCGGAGGCAATGAGCGGTGCGAAGTTTGGTTTGTCGTTTTGTAAAATACACTCTGCGAGGTTCGTGTGATTCGGACCGAGACTTGCGAGGTACAAAGCTCTTTCTCGAGTGAAAACTGGACACCGGAACATCATCAGATTACCGAGATACCAGGCGCCGATACCACTGGGTCCAACTTGTCCCAGAAGTATACACGTCGTTCCGGGTTTTCTTACGAGCAAGCCGTCAAAAGGTAATTGAGCGCTAACTTCTTTCCAACCGTCGACCCATAAAACCACTTCGACGACAGCACTGTGTTTGTTGAGGACTGTGTCTTTGAAATTTAAAGCTAGATGATGCCATCGTCCGGATGGAAGAAGACCGCTTATTGATGTTTCGGAAATAGTACGATTATTTTTATCATCGGGTCGTGTCAGTCTTAAAATCAGTTTGTCAGATCTGAGGTCGATCCAGAGTTCAAGAACGAGAGATTCGAAACCTACGGACATGAGGTGAACTATTGATTTCGGTGCTGGTGGGTATGATGAATCTTCTACGACTTCTCGGCTCCAATTGTCGGTGAGAACGCCCCAGTCGGATAAGCTGTCGTTCTCTGAGTCGGCTAGGGAGCTGGAGTTGGGAATGTATCCTCTGTGGCCGACGGGCAATCCTCTTTCTACTCTCAACCACAATGAGGCTGAACCTCCGTGTAGCCAGACTGGCCATGAAAGTTCTGGACCTACTGGTAGACAGATTGCGTGAACGGACCAGGGGCTACAAATCCTGGATGCAAGGTGTCGTTTGCGAAAGTTGTTGACTAGATTTTCTGCCTTCTCAACATTTTTACTCTCCTCTTTGTGGGTTTTTGTGGAGATGGTTGTTTCTGTGAGGACTGGGAAGGAGAGAATGAAGTTTGGTTGGGGTTTTGTTAGAAGTACGAGGCGAAAGAGAGGGTCTAGAAGTGACGATAAGCATGGGACTGGGACTTTGAAGAGGGAGAGATAAGACACTAGTTCTGTTGAAGAAATTGATTGCGTGGCGAGCAGAGTGAAGACTTCCAAAACTGCGTGTCGAAGGTCTGAAAAATTGGTAGAAAAGAAATTGTTTATCATAAAGTATGTTTTAAAAGTGGCTTCCAAATTAACAAACATAAAAATTAAAATGGATGCCAATTTATATCACTTGGAACAATTAAAAAAGAAGCAGGAACACCAATTCATCTTTTACATCAATTTATCTTATTAATCTGCAAAGGAAAAGCACTTCAAATTGTACAATTCCAAAGCAAAAGCCATTAAAAGTAAACAGTTTTTATTAACTAATTAAATTAAATTAGTTAAAAAGTTTAATTATTTTTACATTTTTTATTGGTCAACAATTTTTAAAGAAAGCATAATCATAAATAAATTCTTAATTTTTTGCGAACATAAGTCGTCTTTGCGAAATCTTTGGGAATATTTTTAAATCTTTACAAAGTCTTTCAAATCCTTCACCAGTTTTAAATCTTTTGAAATCTTCTCAAAGTCCTTGAAACCTTTTGAAATTTGTGAAAATCTTTGAAATGTTCTGAAATCTTTGATATATAAAAAAAATTCTTTAAATGTTTTAAAATCATTTCAAAAATTTGGAAATGATTTTGAAAGCTATCCTACATTTTTGCATTTATCAGAAATCACCGGAATATTTGAAACTTTGAAAATTTTTGGAAATTAAAAAAAAAATTTGAACACGTTTAAAATCTTTTGTATTTTGGTACACTGTACCCATTTTTAAATCTTTTGTTCATTTGAAATCATTAAAATATTTAAAATCGTTGCAAATATTTGAATTGTGAAATCTCAGAAATCTGGTTTACTTATTAAAATCTTTTTTAAAAATTTAATCTTTGAAATCTGGCGTACTGTGCCTCATTTAAAATCTCCAAATTTAATATCCCTATGATATTTTTATGAAATCTTTGCAATATTTGTGAAAGTCTTTGTATTCATTTGAAATCATCAAAATATTTGAAATCTTTTAAAATTTTGGTAAAATCTTTGTAAAATGTTCGAACTCGTTGAAAAATCTTTTAAATCTTTGTGAAATGTTTGGAAAACTTCTAAACAAATTTGAAATCGTTAAAAATCTTTTTAAAAATTGAAATGTTTGAAATCTGTTGTACTGTGCCATTTTTGAAATCTTTGAATTTGGAATCTTTATGAAATTTTAATAAAATATTTGAAATATTTAATTACTTAAAATCTTTGAAATGTGGTGTAATATACGCTTTTTGCAATCTTTGAAATTCTTGAAATCTTCTGAAATATTTTAAAACTTTTAGAACTTTTTGAAATCGTTTGAAATCTTTGCAATGTTTTTACATCTTTGATATTTCATTCCCGTGCCCTTGTTAAAATATTTTAAATCTTTGAAATCTTTTGAAACATTTAAAACCTTTGTAAAATATGCGAAATCTTTGTGAAATCTTTGAAATTTTGTCTACACGCCTTTTTTAAGTCCTTGAATAATTTTTAAGCTTTGGACCTGCGTGGAATTCTTTTACAAAAATCAAGATCGTTTTAAATATTATAAAAACTTTGAACATTTTAAAAATATTTTAAAAACTTTAGAATTATTTTATAACCTTTTGAAATCTAGCGTATACTCAAAACCCGAGTGATCAAACCTCGATAACTGGTTTAAAAGCAAAATAAAAATTCAAATTTAAGGTTCTCGTGAGAAATTCAAGGAGATTTCCAGATTCTCAAGTTTTAAAAGAAATTCAAGGAGAATTCGAGGTTTTCAAGGTCACAGGACACCCTTGATATATATCAATCATATTTGCGGTCACTGAAATTTATCAATTCGAAAAATTTGAAATATTAAATTAAAAACAATAGACTAAATGCAATAAAACTGGTATTATTCCAGGTCAAAATATTTAGATCAAGCACGATTTAGACCTAGCTGAAGTTGAATGTCCAAGAAATATTTGGAGTCCTTATGCATATTTGAAAAACATTTGATTTCAAATGAAAAAAAATCTATGGGATGATCCCCTTGCATTAGAATCATACTTAGAATCTTACAGGCTGAGGATTAAGATTCAATTGAAAATAATACCTGTATGCTGAGGATCTCTGCTGACGAGAATGTCCTTGAACCCATCAAGTAATCTTGTAATGGCTCCAGAGCCAGCGAGGGCAGCGCAGCTTGACGCACTTTCTCTGCAGGTGGTAGCGACTCTTCTTAATCCTCCAGTTACGATGACGCCTCTCTCACCGTCTAAACCCCTTTAAAAAATGATACAAATATTCGCATTAAAAGGTTGATCTTGTTTATCTTTCATTCACTACGTTCTACATCTTTCATATTATGCAGAAGTTAAATTGTTGCTTCCTTTATTAACTTTCATTGTCAATAGGCCTTCAATGGACACTTATAGAAATAAAATACTTATATTTGTCACTCGGATTAGTCACAAGCTAATACGTTTTTCTAAAGAAGGAAGCGATGATTATTTAAGGAACGCAGAAAATATTTTTGATACACTTCGTATATATGCCTAACGCCATTAATATGCTAATCCATATCAGGAATTCAACTCTTTCTGACTCGAGTTGTTTTCAAGTGGAACATCTTATAATCATGAATGAAATATGCGAACTTACTGTTTGCTGAAGTGAATCAGAAGGTCAACAGCGAGAGAACATAAAGCAGGATGAGCGTTTGCATGTCCTCTGGGTTCAATCACTGGTCCCGGTTGATTAGACCTCTTGGGTTGATTTTCATGAGCATTTTTTCCAGGATTTTCAACATCCGCCTCGTAACCATCATCCGCAGTTACATAATCACCAGTGCTACTACCCCCTCCCACACAATCTGGTACTGCATCAACATTTAAAGTAGGTAACTAAAAAAAAATGATGATAAATTCCATTTAGAACCCAGTAGTGATTAAATCTCTCGAAAATATAGTGAAATCTTAAATGATAACTAACTCTGGGTCTCATTGGTTGTGGAATGGTCTGCTCCTGGCTGGGTCTTAGGACGGAAACTCGTAGGAGGGACTCGATCAGCATCGCAAGTCCCCGTCCCAAGTTGGTCTTGGGATCCATCAGCGCCATTCTGAGCGCCGATACAACGTCACCGTCACCTGCACCAGAAATAATTTGCGTCTAACTAGTTACTCAATTATTCAAGCTAATGACCTTAAATAGAGAAAGAAATGAGTCTCAAGGTTCGAGGTAAAAAATGATTGCGAGCAAAAGAAGAAAATTCGTGGTACGTTGTTTACCGGTAGAGGATGTTCGGAGAACTGTTATTCGTTTAAAAGGATCTCGCATTCTCGTATTCTTTAATCCGCAGCTGCGAGTTATTGATATTGTACATATTGAGGCATGCTGATCGCGTTTTAATTTAGAGACATGTTATATAAAGGGAGGAGTACTCACACAATGGGGATGTTAAGCCGCACGTAATTAAAGCCTCCATTAACCTCTGCACTGATTTTCCGGTATCTAAAAAAGAAAAAGATTTATACTATTAATTAGGCAGAAACGGAAAATATTTATTTTTTAAATTCCTTGACTTGTCCTTGATCAATTTTTCATTCTGCCTGGCCAATAATATTCAGAGACCAGAATTCTAATCATGCAAAATTTTTAACATAGATTCTTTTATAAATGGAATACAAAATTATTAAAATAAAATAAGTAAATTTCGAATTAATTTATTTCAATCAAAAAAGATTAATTTTCTACCGTAAAAAATAAAAAGTCAATACAAAAGGAAGAAATATCAACGAAACTTACAATAATAGTTTAATTATGAACAATTAATTACATTTTCAACAAAATAATTGAATTTTTAAGCAGAAAATATAATTATCTGCATACAAAGATAAATTTTTAATCAAAAGAGATTAAACTTCACCGAAAAATAGTTGAATTTTCCACAAACGAAAAATAAAATAAAAGAGTTAATATTTTCAACAAAATAATTAAATTTGTGAGAAAGTAGTTCGATTTCTATTTATACCGCTGATTTTTTAACCTGCGAAGACGAAGTTTTAAACAAAAAGACGAATTTTCAAAAAAATCTATGAGTTTTTAAACAAATAGTTGAATTTACAAAGGCAAAATACAAATTTTCTACCAAAAATGGAAAAGTTACATTTTCAGTTGAAAAAGCTACTCTCCAACGAAGTTTTTTTTTTGAATGTGGTTGAACCTTTAACCAAGGTAATGAATTTTTCGCCAAAAACAGATTTCAGTTAAATTCATACCACCAAAATTTGAATTTAAAATAAAATAATTCAATTTTTAATCAAATAGTTCATTTTGCAACCTATAAATATGAATTTTCTAGCAAAAAGACAATTTTTTTAGCAAAATGCATTAATTTCAAAACAAATAGTTAAATTTCCTACTAAAAATGGAAAAGTAAAATTTTCAATTGAAAAAATTAATTTTCTAACAAAAAAGACGAATTTCAAAAAAATAAAAAAGTGTATCCAAATTGCTAAAGTTTCAAGTTAAAAGGCAAATTTTCCTGCAAAACAGTTGAACTTTCAACAAAAAGTTAATTTTGAACCAAAAAAGAGAAAAATTCAACACAGAAGATTATTTTTCTACCTAAAAGACGATTTTCAAATTAAAAACGCAATTTGTTAGCAAAAAAAGATATTTCAGTTATGAGAGAAACAAAAGGTCATCCAAATTGCTAAAGTTTCAAGCAGCATTCAACAGTTGAATTTTCAACAAAAAAATGTCAATTTTTAACTAGAAATGAGATAATTTCAGTCAAGAAGATAAATTAAAAAACTTGAAGTTAAATTTTCAGTTAAAAAAATTATTTTAAAAAAATCGACAAAATAGTTCAATTCAAACACAGAACAGTTTATTTTAACTTCAAAATAATCAATATTTAACTAAAAACGGAAAAGTTGATAATGATGAACCTTGAACTGGAATAGTTAAAGTTTCAATTATAAAAAAAAAATCTTTAACGAAGTTTTAACTATAAGTATGAATCTTTAATAACAAAAGAAATGCTTTTTTGATAAAGTGGTTCAACTTTAAACCAAGCTATTGAATTTTCAATAAAAAAAAATGGCAGTTGAATTTTAAAGACCCAAATTTGGATTTATAACAAAAAAGTAAATTTTCTATCAATATAGTTCAATTTTCAATCCAAAAAGAGAAGTTTTCAAAATAATAAAAGTTGTAACTAATGAGTAATTCTTGAGGAGTAAGCAATTGGGAAAATAAATTAAAAATAAACACATATAAATTTTAAACACTTTCCTTAGCTTTTCTTGACCATTAATAATAAAAGAGCAGAATATTATTTAAGTAACATTTTTAACACAGAATTTTTTAGACACGGAATAAAAATTTAAGATTAAAACATTTTCAAATTCCCTGACTTTTGCAGGATTTTGTTTAATTCCTGACTTTTTCCTTATTTCTAGGTTTTCTCTGGCCTACAGCCAACCTGGATTTAGAATATTTAAGAAGCTTACCCTTAATTTTGTCAGTTGCAATGCACACAGCCAGTAATTTAAACAATTTCGCCAAGTTGTCAGCAATTGGTTGCTTCGAAAGTTCCACTCGAAAATTCGGGCTGCATAAAGCAACGCCAGCAGCAGCTCGCCAAGCAGCACTAGGTTCATAAAATTTCATCTGTCTATATCCAGTTTCTTTTTCTATCAGTGTTGTCTTTTCCGCCGATAGCGGATTCGCTGAAAGGTTGACGTAATTCGTCAAATCGATAGGCTCACTCGCAGTGGCTAAACTCAAGGGAACAATAGTATCTTCAATTTCCTTAAAGTCGGTTGGCGTGGCTTCTTGAACCTCCTCCTTCGAATCGGATTCCAATATTGTTACGAGACTACTACTTTGACTTTCGAGAGCTTCTATTAACGCAAAAAGAGCTGGTCTTTCCAAATTCGTGTCTTGGCAACTTTGCGAATCCTGGCAACGGATTTTCCAAATTTCCATTATGACGGCGATTTCTAGTAATGAGTAGACGCTTCTTACAAAAGTTGGATTGGGGAGAAGTTTCAGAGCGTCCTGCAATCCATCGATTTCCATAAATCTCTCGAACATTGGAGCATTTACAATTAAGTTAGCCATTATAGATAGACAAGCTTGTATGAGGAACTTGGCTGTTGCGTTATTATTATTCTGTTCGTAGCGGTCCTTCGCTCTCAAAAAAGTCGAGTGAAATACCCTAAAAAGGAGAGCCTCCCGCGCAGGAAAGCGAGAATTAGGCGTGACTTTTAATAAATGTATCATTATAGTGGTGCATAATTTGGAATCATCTGGTGATAGAAGGTCGCTATAAAGTTCAAGAAACTCCCATCGATGTCCTTTGAGTTTACTGCACATAACGCAGTCTTCCATTGAGACTGGATAAGCGCCAAGTTCCCGAAAAAGTACTTTTTCTAAAAGTGCAACTGCTGGTGCATAGGTTTGGTGGTTTCGCTTTTTTAAAAAACCTACAATGTTATAGACGAGTATTCTTGGTGGGAAACAGCAACAGATTCCGGCTGCTGTCATAACTTTCAGAAGTCTTATTTGAAGATCACTTTCGAATGTGTGAGCCTCGGAAAGAAGGGCGGTTAAAGCCATGAACAGGGAGGAAATGGAACAGACCTGAAAAAATTGAATTTTAATATTATTAGTAATTCAAGTTATTTTACTTCTTTGCAACATTTGAAAGGGGGTTGGAAAAATATATAATTCGTAGGCGTCGGACTCACTTCTAACATCAAAAATAGTATATATAGGGTCACCAATTTGAAAAAATAGTGTCAAAATAGTGACACACGCTTTTTCAAATGTGAACTGAACGAATAGAAACCAATAAGAAAATCCAACTATGTTTGGTTTATTATTCATTCTTTTCGGTTGAGAAGTCTACTATTACATTTTGTTATGAAGATTCGTAATGTTTGGTTACAAATTAAACTATTTTGTTGAAAATTTAAAAATTAAAAAAAGACATACTACTTGTTTGAAAATTTAATTGCTTCGTTAAAAATTCGTTTTTTTGGCTTAAAAATTTAACAATGTTATTGAATTTTCTTTGTTTCTTGACTAAAAAATTTTTTGATGTTGAAAATATTCATCTCTTTCCGAAGAAGTAAGGTAGAAAATTTATGTAATTTATTGTAAATTTATTTATTTATTGAAAACTCGTCTTTTTTATAGAAAATAAATTTTTTGCTTGTTTGTTTAAAATTAATCTGTTTTAGTTGATGATTCAAGTGTTTTGTTCTAAATTCATTTTTGGTAGTTTAATGAATTTTGTGTTATTTCAAATTAAAATATTTTATGTTGAAATGTCAACTATTACATTTTTTATGGATTTGCTGAGGCCTTTAAAATTAACGAAGAAGTTCAAAAATATTTATTAAGGAAAAGTAAAAAAATAGTGGCAATATCGGACAATTGTGAGAAAAAAGTGTATGTAGTGCCTTTTTTTTTAAATAGCAGTCAGACTTCTGCACCCAGCAATTTTAGTAATTTGTTTATAAAAATCACATAGCAAACCAAAAGTATTTAAAAACCTCGAAATTATTATGTTATTGTGCATTTCTTAAAAAAAAACTCTTTCAATTTTTTTTCAATATTTCGTAATTTTTTTAAGAAACAATAAAACGTAATATTTTCAAACTTTGTTTTGTTTTTATACATACAAGTAATATCTTATTTAATTTTTTTTATGGCATCAATATAGAACTAAAAGTCAAGTTTCATTTCGACTTCAAAGTCAAAGTATGATCTTTTACAAAATTTTCTATAATTTTCATTACGAAAATAAAAAATTTTAAGTGTACCTATAAATAAATTAGGTTGCTTTTTTAACACTTTGCGCATGTAAATACACTATACACAGGATAAATTTCTAGCAGTTTCTAATAATAATTTTGTTTATTTATTAATTGAACTAAGGAATGGATTTTTATACAAATTCGATTATTTATCACTATTATTAAGGAATAAACGTAGATTTTTATATCAATAGTTTCAATTTCATTGAAATCTAAAATTTTATATACTGCCATAATTAATTTTTACACTGTGATTACAATTTAACATTTTAAACTAAACAATATAAATTACCCCGCACAATTTACATTAAAATCCGGCCCCGGTCAAATTGACTGAAATTGCAATATAATATAGTTCAAAGCCTCCTGATCAAAAAATCCTAATGGGTCCTAGTCCAAAAAATCAAAGGTTTTCGAGATAGGTGAGGCTGAACGAGAAAAATATGACCACAAGCGAATCTTATGTCCCGCTTGAAACCTGAAGATGAGGTGCAGATTTTTCAATAAACTGTAATCAGCACAATCACTGGCAATACTAGAAACACTGGTAAGACCAGTCCAGCTAAAAAGGGCAACAAAATGGTGCTTGTCTGGTAATACTAGGCGAAATCATGGCGCTGTACAGGCAATGTAAATACTGATAGAAATATTAAAGGTGGAAGACAGTTCAGTCAATGAATACAAGACTGTAGATCAGTCCAATTTTTAAAGGAAGAGCCCTGGCAAAGTGAAGATTTATCAAAATAATCAAGGCAAAAGACATTCTGGACTACCAAAGATATTTTGTAGTCCAGATAATTCAGACAAGACTATATGTCAGTCCAACCAACAAAGGCAAGACATGTTAATAGTTCAGTCAGTTAAGGCAAGACTATAAATCAGTCAAACCAACCAATGTAAGACATGTTATTACTCTAGTTGGTTTAGATAAGACTATAAATCAGTCCAACCCACAAAGGCAAGACATGTTATTTATAGTCTTGTTTTAACCGACTGGCCTAATAACATGCCTTGCCTTTGTGGGTAGGACTGTCCTATAGTCTTGTCTTCATTATCTGGACTACACAATATATTTGGTAGACCAGAATGTCTTTTTCCTTAATTATATTGAAAAATCTTCACATTGCCAGGGCAGTCCGATTACATTTCCTTTAGTAGCTGGACTGGCTCTTCCTTTAAAAATTGGACTGATCTACAGTCTTGTATTCATTGACTGAACTGTCTTCCACCTTTAATATTTCTAACAGTATTCACATTGTCAGGACAGCGCCATGATTTTGCCTATTTTTACCAGAACAGCGCCATTTTGTTGCTCTTATTAGCTAAAATGGTCTTACCAGTGTTTCCAGTATTGTCAGTGATTGTGCTCATCACAGTTTATTGAAAAATCTGCCCCTCATCTTCAAGTTTCAAGAGGGACGTTAGATTCGCCTGTCGTCATATTTTTCTCGTTCAGCCCCACCTATCTCGAAAACTTTTGATTTTTTGGACTAGTACCCATTAGGATTTTTTGATCAGGAGTCTTTGAAATATATTATATTGCAATTTCAGCCCATTTGACTGGGGCCGGATTTTAATGTAAATTGTGCGGGGTCCTTTGCAGCCAAAAATAAAATACTTACATTTTCAATTAAAAAATTAATCTTTTACAAAAAAGTAAAGTATTCAACAAAATAGTCCAATTTATAATCAAGGAATGCATTTTCAACTAAAATGAAGAATATTCAACTGGAATAATTAAATTTTCAATTAAAAATAATTAACTTTCAAACCAACAAAAAAACGATTTTCAAGCAAAGGAATAAATTATTTAACCAGATCATTAAAGTTTCAAACAAAGAAATGATTTTTTTTTAATTTATAGATTTTCTACAAATTAAGATTACTTTTTTACCAAAAAGAATTTGTATCCAAACTCGTGAATACTCAACGAGGAAGATTAATTGTCTACTGAAAAGAACGAGTTTTCAACAATATACATGGATTTCAACTAAAGAAGATATGGATTACAATTAAATTACTTTCATTGATTAAATTACTTCCAATTATATGGATTTTCAAGTGGATTGCCCTTGATTACAATGGATTACTCTCAGCTATCTGGACTAAGAGGATTACCGTGAATTACTAGTTCGGTTAACCGATATGCCCAGTGGATTATCAGAGTGGTTTCACCCTCGATCAATCAGAAAAGACTAAAATTAATCAAAATATTTTAAACATACCTGTTCAGAAATGGTGCTAACTACAGGCTGGTGACAAAACGGGATTCCAAAGACCTCAACAAAGTGATGATGCGTATTGACCCTCCTCTTCTGCTTCGTTTTTCTACCCTCTTCCGCAGAATTCAAATCCTGTCTTACTCTTTTTAAGGCCGTAATCAGTGCCCCGATCATATCAATAACCTTTCTCGCTCTCACCACAGATTTCGTCTGATCAGTATTCGGCAAAGCTACTATCGTAACGACCGTTCTCTCCACCAACTTTCCATCTTGGCTCTCCACAAACAGTTGAAACAACTCCAAGAAGTCCTTCAGCTTCTCCGTTGACTCTCTCTGGTGTAGAAGATAATACAAAAAAGTGATGATTCCATAAGTCGTCGCAAATATGAACTCTTGCAAATACGACCCTTCCTCCGGTGTCGCAACCGAGATCGACTTTCCACAAGCATCTTCCAAAAGCCTTAAAGTCATCGGCAATAACCCATTGTGAATTACAGCCGTCGTCGGCTCATCAGTTTTCAAAACTCTTTCTAAAGCCGTCAGCATTAGCCTAGCTGCCGCCGCCTTCAATGTGGCACATTCTGTTCCTGACAAATTTACCACATCAGTTCCAAACTGCAGACCCCACAGGACATCTAGAGCGAATTTGAGTATTTGAACAGCTGGAGTCTGCTCGGTTGGTGTATCATAATCGCGTAGGCCTTGGAGAAGTTGTAGAATCAGGAGACTCGATTCGAAGGGACCGATTCTCGAATCTAAGACAGCTTTGACCCTCTCGTCGATGAAGTCTTCGCAAGTTTCTTTTCTTGAAGATCGAATTGGGGAAAGATCATAGAGACAAGTTCCCTCCCATTTTCGTTCTTCGTCGCTGCGAACTACTGAGGTGAAATATTCAAAATCCATCGGATTGAGACGCACTTTCAGCGTTAATGACCTCGCTTGGTCGATGCCATCGGAGAGGTTTTCTGATTCGCTGCTGATCGTCTCCTGGGTTGTCTTCGTCACCGCAAGATGCTTTTGCGGATGCTGTTTTTGCTTTCCACTGCTGGTGCTGTACTTCCTGATTCGTTTTCTTCGAGTGGCCGCATTTTCTGAGCTGGGCTTGGCTTTTGCATTCTTTTTTCTCGCGTGCGAGATGATGTCGATCGTATCGACCGTCTCATCGTTGCAGTGAAACCTTACGTAGGGATTGGCCGGAACTGACTCCGCACCTTCCTGAAAGGCAACCGGATACAGAGCCGGAAGTAAGGCAACCAACTCTCGTCCGCAGGAAAGGCCCCGAATTCCGAGTAAATTGAGAACTGCTAGGAACCTCCACCCTCGATCTTGAACCAGAAATTTTCGGAGACCTACTAATTCACTTTCGTCTCCTCGAGAGGCGCAGATTGCGTGAACGTCGGAAAGTAGCTCGCAGGCGATGAGGGTCGAGACTCCACTTATTCCAGCAGTACTGAAAAAATAAAATAATCATTTTTCCGGATGAATGGAATGGGATTTGAATAATAGGGTGCCTAGCGATTTTCAGGAACACAATTCAAGGTGTTGGAGGTTAAGAAATCAAATTTTTCCAGGTCTAGGAGTGACTGAAATATTGACTTTATTTGTTTAGGAATAAAGAGTACATAATTCTCAATGGTTTTCAAATATACTTTGCACAATCAAAATAAACTTTAAAGCTACAATTATTTGTTAGCATTAATCATTCAGCTTGAAGGACTCTGAATCTGAGTTTACAATGTTTCTTTTTGAACTGTTAAACTTGACAGATTAAATTATTTTCAAATGAGAGAAGTTTGTAATTTACTAACATAGATGCGTTATTGAATTTAATGTGAAACGCTATAACTTTCTAAGATTTCAAATCGAAATACATTGCATTTTAAACCAAAAGAGACGAATTTTCAAACCCAAAACGAATTGATAACAAAAGAGTTGAGTTTTCAGGTTAAAAAGTCACCAAACAGTTGCATATACAGCCAAATAGTTAAGGGCTTTCGAACGAAAGAGACGACTTTATTACAAAGGAATTTAAATTTTAGCCAAATAGTTGAATTTTCAAGCAAAAAGTCGATCTTTCAGGCAAACAGACGAATTTTTTAAAAGACAGTTGAACTATCAACGTCAAAAGTTGAATTTTAAATAAAAAATATAATTTTCAACCAAGACAGATGAGGTTTTAACCTCTTGTGGGCCAAACCATAATCCCGTTAAATAAAAATTCTGAACAAATTCAGAAAATAATGTATGACAATTTTCTGAACAATATTTGCAAACTTTTTTTTTTACATTTTTATAATTTTCTCGATTTCTATTGAGTGCACGATAACTTGAAACCACATTACGAGCTGTGGAATAGTCCACTTTGATTTAATGTACGCACTGGTTTTGCGGAATTTTAAGCTCGTTACTTAAAAATGAGTTAAATGGAGAACTGTGAATGTTGCTCAGCGGTAACGTTGACCATTAAAGGGATGACATTTAAAAAATCTTTTTAACCGTTAAGTTACATTTATAACGAAATAGTTTAACTTTTAAACCCAATTTAAACAAAATAAATGAATATGTAACTAAATTGTAATATAAATCCACGATATCATTTTCAAAGCTTTAATCAATGAAAAAAAATAAATTTGTCAACCAAAAGAGGTTACTTTACGACCATAAATACAATACATTTAAGACCGAAAAAGATGAGTTTTTAACAAAATAATTGAGTTTTCAAGCAAATAGAGGAAAGAAAGTGTTATAAATTGTTCAATTTTTAATACTATTAACCAAAAAAATTTCTAGGTATAAAGCTTTAATGAGAGATTATTAAATTGGTATTTTTTCAATTAAAATGGTATAATTTTTTCTGGTTTTGAATTTCAAGTTTCAATTCGATTGTAATTGAAGGATCTTCTGAGAAAACTGGCAGTAAGTTGATCATTCGCATTTTTCTTCAAAGAGTCGTAAAAAATTACCTTTTTCGAAAAAGTCGTTCCGAGTTGCAAAATACTATGGAAAGCACTATTATCTTCGAAATGAGACCAGGAACTTAAATTGTTTTAAATTATTCTGGGGCTATTATACTTGTTGTAAAAAATCAAATTTGACGTGTTTTTACGTGTAAATAATTTCCGCCGGTAGCGTATATTTCTATGCTAAACGGAGAAGAACTTAAAAAATTAATAATTTTTAACAATATTAATGTATGTTCATTAGAATTTATAAAATAATTAGCAGAGCCCTACAAACGCGTGTTGAAATCTCTTAATGCTATAATAATTAACAAAAGATAAATCTCATAATTTAAAAACAAACCTTTCAACATCAAGATTTTTTCTCATAAACGAGAACTTTCTTTTATAATAGACAAAAAGATTTGAATTACTCTTTGCATTTAAATAAAATGCATGTTTTATAAGCGAATAAGAAAAAAATAAGTAAAATTCAAGGTTTCATAAAACATTCAATGATATTTACAGGTTTTCAAGGAAATAAAAAAATTTCAGGACAATTCCGGGTTTTCCAGGTCGCTAGACACTCTGAATATTCAAAGATTCAAGGAAGAAACAAACTCAAAACTAGAAGTAAGACATTAAATTAAAGAACAGGATGATCAATTTCCGATTTTCAAAAATTGTTCCCATTCATTCAATATTTTTCAATTTCAAAACTGAACAATAAATTAAAAAGTTAAAAATACAAAAAATGTTTGTTCAAATGTTCTGTATTTTACAATTTCAAAGTCGTGTATTTAAAAATTGAATTATATCATTCAAATGAGCAGCTTTCAAAATTGCCCAATCTTGACTAATTTTAAATATTTCTCAATTGCAGTTTTTCCAATTTTGCGGACTTCGAATTTGAATTTATTCCAGGATGTCTACTGAAATCCTGGAAAAAATGCACTGAAAGTTTCAGGTTTTTTCCAGGTATAATTTGTCATAATACGGAACCTTTCGTATATGTTTCAGTTTTTTAACAATTAGCTCGGAATATGTACATAATTTCACCAGTCTGTTATAAATAACGTTTTTATTGAAATTTCTAGGTATTTAATTAATATGCTAAATTTAGAAAGCTTTGATAAATTATATTACAAAATATCCTTAAATATATTAGCACGATTGATTAATCCAACAATTAAATAATACTAAAAACATAATAATTCATTTCTGGAATTTGTCTCTGAAGTCCATTAATTTGAATAATAAGTAAAATAAATTTTTATTTTATCTTCTTATAATTAAAATTAAGTGCATATTTCAGTAACATTAATGTGAGCAGTATATTAAATTAAATTAAAACCACATAAAATTTCTAACTAAGTAAAAATATTGTGTTTCAACAAGATAGATCAATTTTTAACGAAACAGCTGCATCTTCAATTAGAAAGATTAATTTTATATATTTTAACGAAACAGCTGCATCTTCAATTAGAAAGATTAATTTTATATATAAGAAAAAACGATTATTCAACAAAATACATGAATTCTCAACCAAACAGATGAACTTTTGACTAAAAAATATTAATTAATCTTATACCAAATAGTTGGATTATTTTCTAACAAAGATCAGTTTTCAATCAAAAATGAAATAGTTTAATTGTCAGTTAAAAAAATTAATCTTTCACAAAAAAAATTCAACCAAAGTGATGATTTTTCCACTGATATAGTGAATCTTCAACTGAAATTAGGAAATTTAAAACCAAAAAGAAACATTTTTGGAAAAAGAGATCAACTTTCAACCAAGTAGTTCTATTTTCAAATAAAAACATGCATTTTCAACTAAAATAATGAATAATTAACTGGAATACAGGAATAACTGATTTTCTACTAAAAAGATACATTTTTAAACGAGAAGATTAATTTTCTACTAAAAAAGACAGGTTTTTAACAAAATATATGGTTTTCAACAAAATAGTTGAACCCTAATCTAAAAGAGACAGATTGGTAATCAAACAGTTGAATTTTCAGCTAAAAATGAAATAGGTAAATTTGCAGTTGAAAAAATTAACTATGAATCTGACTGATGAATTTTCAAATAAAATTATGAATCTTCGACTGAAATAATTGAGTTTTAAACAAAAAATATGAATTTTCAAACTAAAATGATGAATATTTAACTGAAATAGTTAACATTTTTAACGAAAAGATGAATTTTCGACAAAGAAGATTAATTTTATATCATAACGAACGAATGTTTATCGAAATACATAAATTTTCAAGCAAATACTTGAATTAAAAAAAAAAGATCAATTTTCAACAAAAAATACAATAGTGTAATTTTCAGTTCAAAAAATTAATTTCAAACAAAAAAGAAAACGCATTTTCAGCCAAACAGTTCAAACAGTAATATAAAGCTGCTTCTATAAATGAAGAATCATTTTTATTCAATATAATATTGAAATTAACAAAAAATATTAATATTAGACTAGAATAAATAAGATTTCAATTAAATAATTGAATTTTTAATAAAATGTTCAATTTTCAACTAAAAAAGGAATAGTTAAATTTTCATTCAACAAAATGAATTTTTAAACTAAAATGGTGAACCTTCAACTGAAATAGTTGAATTTTCAACCAAGAAGATTGATTTCTACCAAAAAAGAAGAATTTTCTACAAAATACGTGAATTTTAAACTAAAAACGATCAACTGTCAACCAAAAATTGAATAATTAAATTTTCCACTAACGAGCTTAATTTTTAAGAGAAATGGTTAAATCTTCAATTAGCATACTAACATTTTAAATTAAAAGGAAAAATAACTTTCAACCAAAAAAACTAATTCTCAATAAAATAGTTACATTTCCAAACAAGGTGATAAATTTTGAACTAAAATTATGAATCTTTAACTGGAATAGTTAAATTTTCTGTTAAAAAAGATAACAATTTTAAAACTGTTTCAAAGTAATAGTTTCAACTGGAATAGTTAACTTTTCAGTAAAAAAATAATAATTCTCAGCCAAAGAAAAATATGATTTTCTACAAAATAGCTCATTTTTCAAACAAACAGATGATATTTAAATTTAAATGATGAATCTTGAAACAAAAAACTTAATTTTTAACAAAAGTGTTTAACTTTCGACCAAGTATTTGAATTTCTATTCCAAAAAAAGATTAATTCTGAACTAAAATGTGGTAGTTGATATTTCATCAAATGAAGAATCATTCTTATTCAATTTTATATTACAGTTTTTAAAAACTGAGCACAATCTTGCAAAAATTCCCTGACATTTCCAGGTTTTTCCAGCTAAATAAAAATTCCCTGAAAATTCTAGGATTTCGACGTAGGGTAGATACTCTCTGTTCAGTTTTAGTGAATGTAAGTTCTATATTGTGCTATTTTGAACGCTTTAATTTACAAATATTCACTTTAAAGCATTATTTCGATTACATTTAAAATATCTGTTAAATTAAAAGCGTTTTCAGTTGCAATTACAGACCTGCAATTAAAAATCTCATTTTGGATATTTTATTTTGCAATACTTACTGTTTAATTTTGAAGGCCCTGCAATTAAAATAATTTCAGTTACAACAAGTAAATAATTATTAATCTTTTAACTCAAAAGAGTTTTTATCTAGAAAAAAATGTTATGCAGAAGCAAAGGACAAAAGACCCCCAATGCTGTACAATGTAAACTTGCACTTGGATATTTGTTATTGATATTACTTATCGACAATCATTATCATTTGAAACTTTTAATTGTACTAGTATTTTAGACTCATCTATTGATTTTTGGTCATATCATATCTTAACTCTTAGGACCTCGGAATTAAGTTTCATTGTTATGATTAACCTTCTTATACATTTAGTAACTAAACAACAAGTGAATGCAGCAATGGGTAAATATTATTATTTAAGTACTTTTATCACCTGCGATATCATCTTGATTGCATTCACAAATACACTCCGATGCTCTATTGTAAAAATTTTAGCTGAAAAAACAAAAAAAAGTCCATACAAAAATATAAACAATTTTTCAAAATTAATTTGAAATTTCTGAAAAGTAAGCATTTAAAATGCATGAATTCCCATTGGATTCAATTTTGAGATTAGCTTCAAGTACTCAAAAAATACATTTATTCAGTTTTGTACACGTCATAAATGCAAATCTTTGATTTCTACGAAACTAAATTCTTATTAAAAATTTTGGGATAAACGATCAAAGGCCAGGAATAATATCAATTGAGTCAATGACCGACTGATTAATTTTATCCACTTATTTTTTCCGGTCTCTGTCTGACGCTTATTCCGGTGTTTTGAGTATAATAAATATATTGTGTACTTACCAAAAGGAAATGGAATCTTTTGCATCCTTTCCATCTTTCACTTCGGCAAGTAGTTCCGCAAGAAAAATGTTAAGCCAAGACGATTTCTGTAATTTAACAATAAAAATATTAGATAATAAATTAATTATTAATGTATGTTAAATAGCTTATTAGGGCGAATTATTTAAAGGCTGAAGCAGGGTGGCCATTTTGAAGTAATAAAAATTGTACTACAAATCGAAGAGCAAAGAGTTCTCGAATTTTTAGCTTTTTAAACTAAAACTTAAAAAGGTTTTGAATTAAAATTTGTTTAATCAATCGCTCAATGTTTACATTCATAAAATTAAAGCTATTAGCACTTTTAAACTCAACAGTTTTAAATTATATAACTATAGGTAAACTGCAACATTTTTAACTTTTATAAATTGTAGAGTTAAAAGATTCAGATTCAGTTGAACAAATATAAATCCACGTTATCATTTTCAAAGCTTTAAATTAAAAAATTAATCAATCAATTTGTAAATTTTCAAAATTATACATATAATTTTAGGCAATTTTAAGCTAGAAGCATTAAAAGTTGAACAATTAAAATTTTTTAAACTGAATACTTTTCAAATCATACGTTAAATTATTTTAATTTTAAATAGTTTCAAATCAAGAATTGTTCAATTGTTGTTTATACATCCAAATTCGTTACAATTTTATATAAGAAACATTAGATGTTGAACAATTATATTTTTTAAACTCAATACTTTTTAAATTAGAAACTAAATTTTTAAAATTTTAAATAGGTTCAAATCAATCACTGTTCTACTATTATTATTTATAGACAAAAATGTGTTTCTTTTTACCCATATTTTGTAATATTCTTTTCAAATATTTTTTCTCAAATAAAAAATAATTTTCACATGAATAACAAGAAATTTCTTTTTTCATGTCTAAGAATCTTTCGAAATTCTTAAAAAGCTTCAAAATGTTATTTTAAAGCTTTTAAAGCTTTTAAAGCTTAAAATCTTCGAGATTATATTCTGACCATTTTGGAAATATATCGAAATCTTTTTCAATATTCTCTTAAAATTATTTTTTTTTTTAAATCATTTTCAGTTTTCGTAGGAATCTTAGAATTTTTTTGTTCTTTTGAAGAACTTCACATTTCATAGCAAGCTTATAATCCAGCGATCACTCTGCTGATGTAAGAAAATATAAGATACTTTATAAACTTTTAATATATTCACGATTGAAGAAAGCTCCCAACTTAAAAGAAAGTAACGAACATCGTATTTTCTCAAATTCTTTGAACTTCGATAAAACTGCATGATTAAACCATAATTGCTGGGACTTTGCTCAAAGTAGCGATCTATAATAATTAATATAGATAAATTATTAATCTCGTTTAGCTTTTTTGATGCGACTCCCCTTGCAGCACTATCGCATTTGCATTACGAAAATTAATTTTTGCGTCATGAATATAGTTATAAAAATCATTCAGTCGTTTTTCTAAGAAAAACATTAATAATTAGTGTAATTACACCTAAATTATTTAAATCCCTTACTAACAGAATACATTTTTTATTATCCAATAATTGTATTCAGTGTTAAATATAAAGAACAGTTTTAAGCTTAAAGAACTAATATTTGATAAAAAAGAGGGCTATTTTTGTAATTTACTTAGCACCAAATATTTCTAGAATACAAAATACAATTATGGCTAAACCAGTCGCATTATGAATATACTCATTCTGCAATATTGACTTTCACTCTACTTGTAAGTTTTCTTGTCATGTGCATAGCCGGTATTCTGTAACGATCGAATCGGGGTAACATTACGTGAAAAGTCAAAACACGATGTACGATTTAAGTACATAATTTAGTGAAACATCAAAAAGTAAGAAAAAGATAAGTTAAATGATGACTTGGTTGTCTTTATAATAAAATAGTGAAAACCTGCAGTCCATCATAAAGATGCAGTTCATATATTGTTAATTAACAATAAAGTGAAAATTAAAGCGTTTCTTTAATATCTTTTGTTAGATTGTTGCTTTCGGGTAAGAATTCGTGTTGGAAACTTTTTATGTAGAACATAATGAAATCTTAAGATTTCCCCCTATTCGAACTCCTTACGACTCACAGTTTACAGGAGATAAATTATATAATTAGGGGTAGCATGTTTTCGGAGGACCCTGCGTTTTTTTGAAAGATTTTTAGAGGGTCAAAAATCAAAAGGGCGTAACTAAAATTTCTGAAATCTTACACGTTGTCAAAAAAAAAAGGTTCCCCTTTGTCAAAGAGGGCCGTTTGAACCATTTAAAATTGGTATGAATAATATTGCGCATTATATTCGACTGAGTACTCACGTACTTCGACCCTTCCTGGCGTGAGTTATGGAGAAACCCATTATGCCATTCGATTCTACGGAAAAAATTACAATGAGTCCAAATATTGGAAAACTTTTATTTCTGCCCAATTAGTTCTGATAAATAGAAATTTCATACATTGTTTATAAAATATTTTGCAAAAGTGTAATTACGTTCCAAGGAACATTCTAATTTCTGATAAATAATTATGCAAGGAAATTTATCAGTCTAAAGAGATAATTATCAAAAGCTAGATAACCTCGGTACATTGTATCGATTTTGATTGTTGAGATTAAAACGTCATTCTTTGGTAGCGTGCGAAAAAATAGTTTATAAATAACAGGCGTATCAGTTCTAAAAGAGGAATAATAATAATAGTTCTTGAAAAACAAGTTTAATCCTTTCAATTGATTTATTGGATATTTATTAATATTTTTAATCGTTTGATTACTGAATGATCTCCATTCCCAAACAGTTATTGATTGATGATTTAACTTTTTTATTTCCTAATTGGTAATTGTAAATTAAACTTTGCATATAGTGAATCACTGATGCTTAGTCACTTCAATAATTACTTAATTAAATTATTGTAATCAAGGATAAACTAGTTTTCATTTTCTTTAAATTTCGATTAAAGTTTAGTGATGTGTGTATTATGAAACATTGTTACAATATTTAATACTCATAAGATGAGAAATCAAAACAAATTTATAAGATCTTAATTTAAAAGCGTATCTAATTTATTAATTAAATAGTTCTTGATGTAGGTCGGGAGATATCAGGGTCACTTGATTTGTCAATAATGTTTTGACAATCATGATGAGAAGAGAGGAGATTGTTTGAGATTGAATGTTTGAGATCTACTGTTTCGGATTCAATCTTAAATAGACTAATATTTCAGAAAAATGAAAAATATATCATTTAATAATAGCAATCCTCACAGTCCGTATTAATTGAAGAACAAGGAGACCCAGAGGAAGTTTGCGCTCAAGACTTTTCAAATTAAAATATATTAATATTTTTAATTTTAATTATTTAATTATTATTATTTTTAATTTTAATTTAATTTAATT
>JAAAKG020156433.1:0-30218 GCA_010014905.2 Druon quercuslanigerum | reverse complement strand
AAACAATGTTATTTGTTTAATTTCAATTTTTAATATTTTATCAATATAAAAATTAAATAAAAAGATTTTTTCCATGAAAATTGAGGTAACATTCACAACTCAATTAAAAAAAATCATAAAATATTTATAAGCAAAACTGTATTTTGAGATTAGAAAATAATCAATTTTTTCAAGAATAATATTATGCAAAAGAGCATGAAAAAGAAAAGTGAGGCAGTTTGGAAATCTGTTTTTTAATGATTGAATCTTTTTCATCCTCTTTTGCATAAAATTATTCTTGAAAAAATTGATTATTTTCCAAATGTTAGATGAGAATTTTCAAAGAATTTTCAAAATGGTAGATAAAGTTTAAACCAAAGCAATGAATTTTCGGCTAAAATGATAACTCTCCAATTGGATTAGTTCAACTTTAGTTAATTTTTTAATCAAAGAGATGAATTTTCCATTACAATAATAATAATAAATAAATAAATAATAATAAACCTTTAACCCAGTGAACTTTAACAAAATTGTTGAATTTTTTACAATGTACATTAATTTTTAATATTGGATATTACAAACAAAACTGATTTTAATTTTGAATCAAGAACAGTTGAAGTCAACTAAAGAGTCGAATTTTCAACAAAATATTTGAAATCTCAACCGGAAAGACTAATTATCAACGATAGAGTTGACTCTCGAACTAATAAAAAAAATCACAATCGGAAATAAAATACGTAAATTTTCAGTTAAAAAAATAGATGATAATTAAAATCTGCATTAGAATAGTTTAATTTTAACGAAAAAAAATGAACTTGCAAGTAAGGAGAATATTTTTCTACCAGAATCAGACGATTTTTGAAACCAAATACATGCATTTTAACCCAATTGGTGAGCATTTTTAACCAAATAGTTAGGCTTTCAAACAAAAAGACGAAATTTTAATCCAGTAACTTAATTTTATACAAAACAATAAGATTTTGACAAAAAATCGTGATTTTTTAAATAAAAAGGACCAATTTCCCCCTAAAATAAAGTTCTAACAAATTGGTTCAACTTTTAACCAAGTAGTTGAAGTTTCAACTAAACCTGCAATAGATACAAATTTTGGTTTGAAAATAAATTTTGATTCAAAGTATTAATAAATTTTAAACAAAAAATTTACAACGATATAGTTTAATTTTTCACTAAAGTAATGAAATTGTCATCAAAATAGTTCATCCCAAAAAAAGAGTTCTAAATAACTATTTGAAATCATGATTTTTCAATTAGGATTATTTTTCTGATTAAAAAGACAAATTTTTTAGCGAAATAAATCACTTTTGAACCAAAAATTTATTTCATTTGTTAGTTTAAGATTCAAAATTTTAGTCAAAAATTAATTTACTTGAATCAAAATTAATTTTTTCTGCTTGGAATTCAACTATTTCCTTTCTGTTTAAAATTTTATTTCTCAAATTGAAAATTTAATAATTTGTTTAAAAATGCATGTCTTTTCTCGAAAATATGTCTTTTCAGATATAGGAATGTAGTTCCCTTGATGGACAGTTTAACTATTGGGTTAAACATGAATTATTTTGTGGAAGATTTGTTTTGTTAATAATTCGTCTTTTTTGGCTAAAAATTAATTTTCTCGGTTGCAAATTCAGCTTTTTAAATAAAAATTCAACCTGTTTTGAAAATTATTAATTTTATATTTGAAAATTCATCTGCTTTAGTTGAGGATTAAACTATTTTCTTGAAAATTAATGTTTTTTGTTTGAACTCAGCCTTTTTTCTTTTATACGTTATTTTTGCATGAATCTGTTTTAACCTAAAGACATTATTTCTTAAAACAAAATTTTACCTATTGAGTAAAAATACAGGCTAAACCTAAACCGACGAAACTTTTTTTTTTATTTAAAAAACAATAAGAAAATTAAAAAACAAGAATATTTTTATAATTATTTGTTACTTGAATACTTTATTTTAAAAATATTGAAATAAATTAACACTTATCTATTCTAGTACCCAAAAAGCACATCTAATTGTGAATTTGTCTTACAAGATATAAAATTGTTTGTATCAATTAATTTTTACTAAAAAAAATTCATAATATAATAACCCGCTTCTTTATCTCCTATGTTTATAATTATTTTGTGATTAATTGAAACTTAGAATTCCACGTAAATTTTCAGCCATACAATTCGATAATTCAAGGCTATTCAATTTTAGTAATAACCACTATTATTATTATTATACATATTTAATTTAAAGAATTCAAATAATTATAGAAGCAATAGTTTTTGGAAAGAGACCCTTTCGTATTCTAGATTGAAAAAAGCGTTTCTTCAAAACAAATTATTAAATATTTAATTTAACAAAATAAATATTTTACTAAATTAAGTGCTTATTCGATATGCTAAATTTAATTATAATAATTAAAGGAAACATTTTCTTTAACTAAGTAACAAAATACATATTTATATAAACAAAATATTTTGTTAATCTGAAGATATGCTTTATTCTTATAAATGCATCAACTCTTTGTATCAAATAAATATCATTTTAACCTAATTATTATTCTAATTAATAATATTATTATTTCAATGATTAAAATGAACCTAAATATTTGATTCAAGTATGCACAAATGAAATGATTCATATGGGCCCTGATCGATTCCAAGAATGGAACTTATAGAATAATATAAATATTTTTGTAAAGTGCTAATCAGATTTAAGTACAAAAAATCATTTTTTTTAGTGCTCAAAATATTTATTTATATTTATTTGATTAAAAAAATACAACTGAAGAATTCCAGTTTGATCTTGAATAAATGATACTTAATGTACTTTGTTCAAAATTGGTCTCTATGGGTAGAACATTAATCTTCTTGGTTAAAAATTCATTTTTTGGATGAAGATACATCATATTAGTTGGAGATTAATTCAGTTGACAATTTAACTATTTAGTTAAAAATTATTTATTTTTTTATAAAGTTCTGTTCCTTTAAAAATGTATGTTCTTCGGTTAAAAATTCGTCATTGTCGGTAGAAAATTATTCTTCTCGGTTGAATCTTTATTAGTTAAAAATTCCAGTTTTTGGTTGGAAATTAATTTGCTTTGTTGAAAATTAATGTGTTTTTTAGAAAAATATTCTTTTCTGAAACAAATTATTCTTTTTGGTTGAAAGTTATATTTTTTCATTGAAAATTCAACTATTCAATTTTTAATGTAAATGATCCTTTTATAGCTAAAAATAACTTATTTCATTAACAATTTATGGATTTTTAAAAAATTAAAGTTTTTTGTAGAAACTAAATCTGCTTGGTTAAAATTTTATATTTTATTGTTGTTGAATATTTAACTGCTTGCTTAAAACTTGAAAGACATTTTCAGAAATTTCTCATTACAGTTGCAAATTCATCTCTTTGGTTAAAACTTGAACTATTTTGCTGAATTTTTAATTTTTATTCTAATTTATGAACATAATTATTGTATAATTACTGAAAAATTTATTGGTTTTTGTTTAAAAATTGTATGTTTTGGTAAAAAAATAATCTTCTTGGGTAAAAATTAATGATTTTTTTTTGAAAATTCAACTATTTGGTTGAAACTAAATCTTCAAATCAAGTCAAATCCTAAACTTAAAATTTAACAATTTTTTACAGTGGTATCATTTTTAGTTGCATAGTCAAACTTTTTTGGTTGCATATTCAACTGTTTTGCTAAATAATCATCTTTTTTGGTTGAATTCAACTTTTTTATTTTTAAAATAAAATAATTTTTGTTTGAAATATCAACCATTATATTTTTTTCATAATTCATCTCCTTTGGTTACAAATTAAACTACTTTCTTTAAAATTCATTCCTTTTTTTGAAAAATTAATGTTTTGAATAAATGTTTAACTACTAAATTATAAATAATAAATATTAAATAAAAGTGAATGGATTTTTTGAAACTTTGTTTTTTGAAATACTTAATTATAAATGAAAATTTATCTCTGGTTGGAAATGAGCTATTTTCGTTCATTAATTTTTTTAGTGGAAAATTAATTCTCTTAATAGTAGATGTAAACATTCCACTTTTTTATGATAATTTTTGTTCTCTAGTAAAAAAATTAACTGACGGGTTGAGAAGTGACGTATCTTGCTAAATATTCTTCTTCTTCAGAAAACTTTAATCCATTTTTTATTATAATTTATCTTTTTATTATGATTAATCTTTTTCAATCAAAAATTTAACTCTTTGGTTGAAAAGTCAACTAATTTGTTGAAAATTCATTTTCTTTGTTGCATTGAACTATTTTTGTTTAAAAATAAGGTAATTTTTTGTTGAATTATCAACCATTATATTTTTTGTTGAGAAATCATCTCCTTTATTTAAAAATTTAACTATATTTTAAAATTTGTTCTTTTTTGGTGAAAAAAAAATTTAATTTAAATTTAAATATTCAATTTTTTGAAATTGAATATTCAATTATTTGGCTGAAAATTTACCTTTATTAGTTGAAAATTCATGTGTTTTGTTAAAAGTTCGTCTTTTTCGGTATAAAACTGAATCTTTAAATTCAATTATTCTTAAACTTAAAATTAAACCATTTTTTAAATAAGTATCCGTTTTAGTCGAAAATTCAACTATTGTTATTGAAGATTCAACTCTATTGTTGAAAATTCATCTTTTTCGGTTCAAGTCAACTGTTTTTATTTTTAAATTAAAAGAATTTTCGGTTGAAATTTCAAACAGTACATTTTTTGTTAAGAATCTTTTGGTTACAAATTTAACTATTTTGTTGAAAATTCATTTTCTTTGTTGCATTGAACTATTTTTGTTTAAAAATAAAAATAAAAATAATTTTTTGTTGAATTATCAATCATTATATTTTTTGTTGAGAAATCATCTCGTTTAGTTAAAAATTTAGCTATAATTTAAAATTTAATCTTGTTTGGTGAAAAAAAAATTTTAATTAAAATTTAACTATTCAATTTACAAAAATTTAATATTCAATTATTGGGCTGAAAATTGATCTTTTTTAGTTAAAAATTCATGTGTCTTGTTAAAAATTCATCTTTTTCCGTATAAAACTTTATCTTTAAATTCAGTTATTTTTAAACTTAAAATTAAAATTCAACTATTTTTATTGAATATTCAAATCTATTGTTGAAAATTCATCTTTTTCGGTTGAAGTCAACTGTTTTTATTTTTAAATTAAAATAATTTTCCATTGAAATTTCAATCAGCACATTTTTTGTTAAGAATCTTTTGGTTAAAAATTTAACTATTTTGTTGAAAATTCGTTCTTTTATGGCGGGAAACTAATTTTTCAACTCAACATTTAACTTTTTATTGATTGTCAAAAACTTAATCTTTTGTAGTTGAATATCACACTATTTTGCTGAAAATCTATATTTTGTAGTTAACAATTCCTGTATTTTGTTAAAAATTCTTTTTCTGCGGTATAAAATGAATCTTCTTATTAAATAATTCATGTTTTTGTTTGAAAATGCATGGCAATTGAATTTAAGACGGAGTATTCCATCACAATTGTATATAATCCAGATTAATCCTTTTTAATCCAGAATAATCCTATTTATTCCAGATTAATCCTATTTAATCCATAATAATCCTATTTAATCCATAATAATCCTATTTAATCCATAATAATCCTATTTATTCTAAATTAATCCTATTTAATCCGAGGTAATTCTAAGAAAATCCAGATAATTTCTCTACATAGAGGTATTCCAGGGTAATCTGATATAAACCGGAGTAATCCGCCATGAGTGGACTAGTATTCGATTTTATTATAGATAAGAAGAGGTGAAAAGTTGCTGGGGGTAGCGGGTGGTAGTAGGTGGTCAATGGTGGTGACTGAGCATGACATGTAGTAACTGCGAATGTTCTTGACTTTGTCCTGGGAGTCCTGGAAGTCCTGGAATTTTTATAGCAGGGTCCGCGTGGCTACCGGATACCCCGCCCGTAATAAAAAGAGGGAGAAAAAAGAACCAAGTCGGCACAATGCATCGACGGGGTTGCGATTTAAATGCACTTGGCGCTGATTGGTGGATGCGAAGGGGTGGTAGGCGTGGCTTCATACCTTATGATTTTATATGTACTGTCTTGATGGGTACCGGTACCTCTCCCCCTACCCAACCCTCGAAGCAACCACCACTGCATCCTCACCCTCACCTCGCAGGACCGTTTCTCTTGTGAATTCTAACTCTCTTTTTATTTCCTAACCTCTCTCTCTCTCTCTCTCTCTCTCTCTCTCGTTTCAGGTAGTCAGCATTCGCTCGAATCCTCAAATACACGTAAGTGCGAGCTTACGTTCTTTCCTAGGGGTTTTGTGCATTATGAGGAAAGAATCAAGTAGAGAAAATAAGGGAGGAGGAAGATTCGGGGTAGATGGAAAGAAGATGCGGAGACGAGAGGAAAAATGGAAAATATTTTCACATCCCCTTATTTCGATACACTCACTCGAAAACGATTGCGTTACGAGTTTTTTGTGAGACTTTATATTATGTAGGGGCAAGATGCCTAAGACATATTTTCCAAAGATTTTTGATCTTAAATTATTTTAGAAGTAAAGTAGATTGATACAATTATATTTTCTTTTTTTTATAAAGATAATTCATATAAAAATTGACCAAATGATCAAAACGCTATTAATTGTGATGATGAAAGAAGGTTGAAAATGACCCGTCTTATAGAAATATGGTTTCCTTAGATAAACCAATTATGAAATGATTGTTGTAAAAGTATAATTAGGTAAAAATTTATCAAAAGTTGTAAAATAGGAATTTTATTCACCTTAGAAAAGGAATGAATTGATGTATGAAAGCGAAGATGTAATATATTTTGAAGAATTTCGTGTTGGTGATCTAAGAGCAAATAAAGAAATTGTCTCTGATTGGTGGAAAATTTTAAACCAATTAACATAAAAATTAAACAAAAATTCATAACAATTTAAAATCTTAGAAACTTATCTATAAGAAAATGTTAAAATAATATTTACTTTCTGCTTTTGTTATCTTGCTACTATTTAAAAAAAATTTGGCAATTATAACTAGAATGGTATTGAACACGAATATGCTTACGTTTTTGATAATGATGCATATATTTGTTTAGAAGAAGAAGTTTTTTAAATTATAGTTCCAGATTTACAAAATAAAGCTTTTTTTATCCTTTAAAAATTGAAAATTATAGAATATACTTTGAAATTTAAAAAAACAATTTACGCGCAAAGTGACTTTTTTTGGCAAAAAATTTATTATTAGAAGAACCATATTTTTAAGAGAAATTTATTAAGAAAATTTAAACAAAACCATGTAATTCTTATCTGCAAAAGAATTTATTTCTATAGATTAATCCCACGTAAAGGGATATTTTTAAATATTACAACAATTTTGGATAACCTTGTCATTCGGTAATATACAATGTATTTTAATTGAATGGAGGTAATTTTAAGAATGAAAATAATCCATATTAAAATTATTTTTATTTATAAATAATTTTAAATAACATAAAATTTAGTTGCTTTATTAAATCTATTGTCAACAAAAACAAAAAACAATCATAACACAATTTTTGATTTATTATTTCTGATGTTCTTAAATCCTTTAAGGAAATTGACTAGAATGGTTTTACATGATTTCATCACATTTATACATTACATTATATTTATTACATATTTATTTATTTTTTATATTATTTATTTTATTTTTTATATATTTTTTTTATTTATCATATATATTACATTATATTTATATCCATATTTTTATCGAAAAAATTGAACTGTTTTATTTTTGGTTAAAAATGGATCTTTTTTAGATGAAAATTCGTCTTTTTTGGGAGATCATTAATCTTCTTGGTTGAAAATTCATGTTTTTGGTTCAAAATTCAAACATTTGTTGAACTCAACAAATATTGATAATGATAATTCCATTTTTTGCTCGAAATAAATCCTTTTAAATAAAAAATTAACTATTGCATTACTTACATAAAATTCATGAATAATGTTGTTTTAAAAATCATACTTTATACAAAATTTTTAAAGATTTTTTTATAATTTTTAGATTTTTGTTTGTTTGAAATTGGCCCTTTGACGATAAATTTAAATGTTTAATTTTTATATTTAAAAATTTATCTTTTTATAGTAGGAAATTCTACTTCCAGGTTAAAAATTTGTGAATTATGTTTAAGAAATTCTCCTTTTCAGTAAAAAAATTCATCTTCTTGCTTGAAAATTCATATGTTTTTTAAAAAATTATTTAATTTTTGTAGAAAATTATTTTATGAACTAAAAATATAAATATTCTATTTTTCATATTAAACTATTCTCTTTTAGTTGAAATATCAACTATTTGTCTGAAAAGAATTAATATATTTTCTTCAGAATTTTTTGTTCTTTTGTTGCTTTAAATTAATCGTTTTGGTTAAAATATTTTAAAAATAAATTTATAAAGACAATTAAAATAAAACCATTTAATTATTATCTGCAAAAAAATTTATTTCTAGGTTAATCCCACGTAAAAAGACACTTTTAAATATTACGTCAATTTTGGATATAACCTTGTCATTCGGTAATACAAAATTTATTTTCATTGAATGGAGTTAATTTTAAGAAGAAAAATAACTAATTTTGTAGAAATTGTTGATGTAAGTTGTTAATCTCCTAGAGATTATTATGGAAAATAACCAATATTACAATTATTTTTATTTATAAATAATTTTAAATAACATAAGAATTAGTTGCTTTATTAATTCTATTGTTAGCAAAAACAAAAAACAATCATAACATAATTTTTTATTTATAATTTCTGATGTTCTTAAATCCTTCAAGGAAATTGACTTGAATTGTTTAACACTACTTTGAAATTTTTTTGTTAAAAGTTTATTTTCCTTACTTTTGTGAATTAGTAAGTAAATAGTTATAAACCTTTTACAACACTTTTTAATTAGTTTAGAAGTAAAATTTAAGTTGAGGAAGACTGAAAAAAATTTGTATTTTTGTCAAAAAATAATTAACATTTTTTTTTCTATACGCGATTTTTCTAAAACGTTTTGGTTTCTTTATATGGTTTTTACACTTAATTTATTTTCTTTGATTAAAACTAGTTTTAAGAAGAAAAATAATACATATTCCGATTATTTTTTTAACCTCAAAATAATTTTAAATAAGTTACGTCTACTCATCGTGAAAAATTTGGGAGGTTGGAAAATTTGATGCACCAGGCGCGTCCCGAAAATTCGAAACGACTAAATAAGCCTATAAAAAATAATTGACTGCCCATCCTGAATTTTAGGATGGGGAGACACTTTTGAAGAAATTAAAGAATCTTATCTTTTGAAGAATCTTAATTAACTTATTTTAATTATTATAATATAATTTGAAATTAAATAGAATGTTAATTTATGAAAGGCTCTAAAAAATATTTTATCATTATTCTAAAATAAAAATGTTTTAAATTACCCTAATTAAATATTTGTGTTTATAATTTTAAAAAATTTAGTAGGGTCTACTTTCTCATCTCGTTTATTATTATTTTTACACTCATAGTGATTAATATTAATAGAAAATAAGGTTTTATGTTATTCTGAAGTACTTTTGAAAAAAACAAATTAATTGAATAATTCCAAATTTTTTATTTTCACCCACATATCGATATAAGTTTGTTCTTTTATTTAGAGTGATTTACAAGGGTAAAAATTATCTGTAGGTTATTATATTATATATTGAATCTGATTAATAAATTAATTAATAATTTAAAGTAAAGGAATTTGAATTTTTTGTAATTGGTTACTTTGATAACTTTTCCGAATTTTACAGTAAATGGATTAAAAACCTTTTTATAGTCTAGAAGTAAAATATCAGATTGGGAAAACCAAGAAACATTATTTTTTCTTACAAAAAATAAAAAAAATGTTTAAATAACATTTTTTTTTTTTAATAACTCATTTTTTCAACGCTCCGATTTTCCCATGGAGTTATCATCACTTTATGCACACGTTTATGAATTTGTTACAAATACTTTTGTATTTATCCACAAAAAGATAAAAAAAATTTGTTGAGACACACACGTATTGTTTTATACCAAATTTCAGAAACAAACAATTTGAGAAGGAATGTATGATACTGAAAAAAAAGATTAGTCGACCAAAGATTTCAACAATTTAAAATATTTAAAGATTTTTTTATATATTTACAAATTTTAATTATTTCATTAATTTAAAAATTAGAATAGTAAATTTAAAAAATTGCTATAATAAACGTGAAAGTTATAATATGTTAAATATTAAATTTTTAATTAAAAAAACTCGTTTCATGTCTTATTTTTAAAATCATATATGTTAAAAGCTTTTCAAAAATTGTTAAGTTTTCTAAGAAAATATTATTCTTTAAACATAAGGAGCAGTTAAATTATTTTGTCTGAAACTAATTTCATTTTCTTTACAAATAACTTTTTTAGCTGGTGCGGTACACCTAAAACAGGCTCAAATTAATAAGAAGAAATAACATTTGGTTAAACAGTTTAACTAGACAAGGGAGAAAGTTTAAATTAAAATTTTTTCAACTTAAAGAAATAACATACTAAAATTTATGTTTCTTAATTTCGATATTTTGAACTTTTTTTTAAGTATTTTCATAATCTGTATTTTTTCGTAAGCTAGTTGCATTCCTTGATTTTAAAGAAGGTGTAAAATGACACCTTATTTTGATCTTTAGGTAAAAAAATAATAGTCACATTATTTTTACTATTTTTTTTACTTTTTTGTTTAAAAACATTTTTTTGTGAAATTTTCAAAACCAAATTTTTTTTAATAGCGCCCCACCTATGTGTGGGATTTTTTTTAAAATTGAAATTCTTTTTGGAAACAAAGTTTCAAACATTTCTTGGCACCCCCTTTTAATTTTATTTTCTTGCAAAAGAACACGTGCACAAAGCTTGCTTGAAAATTTGAGCCTATATTTTAGATCACTTCCATTATACCGAGTCGACTATTTCTGAAAAAATCTCGAAACGGATGAAAACGTATAAACGGTAAATTGAGTATTGTTCGTATTTTTTATTTTAGAAATGAATTTCTCTCAAGAATGTATTTTGCAAGATTTTTTTGCCACAATATTGCATAATTAGAGAGGGTGCAGGATTTTTCAAGGGTAGAAAGCTCGAGAAGGGTAGATAATCTGTCGCATTTACAAATCTTAAGGGGCGTCTAAGTGATGGGGTAGAGAGGTGTGGTTAAGCTAGAAGTATATCACAATTTGTAATTTATTTCGAAATTATAATCCTGCATGACTGGGAACTTTTCATTAATTTGAATGGCTGGAAACCCTATAAATCTCTGAAAAAATGAAAAATTAAAGGAATTTTAAGGATTTTCATGATTTTTTAGAGGATATAAAAAATATTAAGGGATTAACAAAATTTTTAAAAAGCATTTACGGGATTTTAAATGATTGAAAAGATTTTAGAGATTTGGTATTGGACGTACGTAATAAGCAATATTATAGGAAAATAAAAAACTTAAACAAATAATGATATAATGTGTATTAGCGTTGCTCAAAAAACAAAATTAGGGAAATAAAAATTGTAACTTTGTAAAAATGTAATGTATTAGGATCCTAAAAAATATCACTTATTTGGTGTTGATTAATGAAAGTCTTTACCTCGAACGTTAGCAAAATAAGCTTTAAAAAATTATTATTTTCATAGTTTTTGAATTTTCAGGCATGCATTTTTTTTACATTTCTCAAAGTCTTAAAACTCTAAAATTTCTTGGAGATTTTTTATTAAAGTTTTTCAGAGGATGACTAATGTTTAAAAAATAGAAATTAACACTATCGATCAAGTTAACTCTTTAAATAACAGAAAATACTTAACGTCTTTACAGACAAGATGAAAAATAATTTTTTAAAATTTAAAATCACAATTTATTTTCCATTTAGCCTGTAAAGACGTTAAGTATTTCCTATTTAGTTTTAAATTTAAAAAAATTATTTTCCATCTAGTCTGTAAAGACTTTAAGTATTTTCTGACTTATGTTTCATGGACCCTCCTTTTCAAAGAACAATTTTTTAATTTAGATGATTGACGAAAGCTTCTTTAATGTGTTTCAGGCTTTTCTCTTAGTGGAAATATATTAGGAAAAATTTGATAATAAGTTATCGCTCAGGGAAAGTTTTTTAATGCACATTCCGTGACACTGGAATTGGAAGCTTTTATAAATCTTTAGCAAATTTTTTATAATTTTTTAGGATCTTAATACACTACTTTTCAATTACATTTAGTACCAATTTCGATTTCCATAATTTTTTGCCCACCCTAATGTTTTTAATGGTAAAAATCAAATGAACATTGTGGTGGAAGGATTTTTTTAAATTTCATTATTTGATAAAATAATTTTTTAAGATAAAACATTGGTTAAAATTTTAACCTGATTAAAAATTTATAATAATTTTTTTGAATCTTTTCACATTGAGATTTTTCAAAATTATTATTATTCAATAATTTTTTTTGCTTTTTCGCATTTTCAGACAGAAATTTCTGTCATATTGTGATGTAGCGATCTTCAATTTTCATATTCTTTGAATTTGATGATGTTTTCGAATAAATATTTTTAATCGTTATTTAGCATCCCCAAAGCGCGGGAGCAAGTTTTTAATTCTGAAAAAAATGAAAATTCTTAGTCCATTTCCACGGTCTTGGCCAATTTTTGAGATAAAACTTTATAATTGAATATTGATATTTTTTCGCAATCCACAGTCCATTTATTACACTTTCAATCTCACAAAATCATTTTCTTTGCGTAAAGAGCCTCATTAATAATCTTCAATGAGGAAAAAATCTGGTAATCGGGCCCGTAATCTGGTAATCTGAATTCATGTAATCCAAGTAATCAACTTGTATACCAGAGAAACCCATCTATAATTCGGGCTAATCCACTTGTTTACAACTAATTTTTTATAACATTTTTTTATCCATATTTTTATCTGAAAATTTAACTGTTCCATTTTTGGTTAAAAAATGATCTTTTTTTAGATAAAAATTTGTGTAAAAATTCAAACATTTGTTGAACTCAATAAATATTGGTAATGATAACTCGATTTTTTCGTTTGAAATTAATATTTTTGTTCATCTTCTTGCTTAAAAACTCATCTATTTGATGAATCCGCATTATAAAAATTTATAAAGATTTTTGAAAATTTGTTGCTTTTTGTTTGTTTGAAATTGGCTTTTTGACCATAAATTTAACTGTTTCATTTTTATTTGAAAATTTATCTTTTTATCCTAGGAAATTCTAATTCCAGGTTAAAAATTTAACAAGTTGTCCTTCTCAGTGAAAAATTCATATTCTTGCTTGAAAATCTATATGTTTTAAAAAAAATTATTTTATTTTTGTTGAAAATTATTTTCATGAACTAAAAGTATAAATATGCCATTTTTCATGGTGAATTTTTCTCTTTTAGTTGAAATATCAACTATTTGGATGAAAAAAATGATTATGTTTTGTTCAAAATTTGTCTTTTTTGGTTGAAAATTAATCTTTTTAGTTAAAAAGTATTTTTTTCGGAAGTCCAGCAGCTACACTTTGTTGAAAGTTGAACTGTTTTTTTATTTCTTCATTTCTTAGTTGAAAATGTATTATAATAGAGTCCTTTCTCTGAATAATGCCGCTTTGAATAGTGCCGTTTCTCCTTATTTTTCCTCCATCGCATCTCTCATCATCGCGCTATCGCTTCGAGTGTCGGAATGTCAATCCCGTCTCTAAATAGTGCCGCTCAAATGAATGTACGAAAATAGACTATGTATCAGATTACTGCTTTATACAGTACAAGTCCGATAAGTTGCCGTCCAATAAGTTTACACTCCCCTTAACACGTCATCACACGTACGGCACGCTCACTAATTGTGGTTCCCCCACTGCATGTGCTATTTTGCTAATGATTTGCGCCCATGATTTACGCATGCGCGCACGTAATATCTTGTTACTAGAGGGGGCATACGATAAAGAGGGGGCCCCTACAGCTCTAAAATTGGAAAGTTATCTATCTTGTACTGTAGCACAGATAATAATTAATCAAATACTTGTACCGAATCAATGCTTGTACGAAAACGACTCGTTTTTGTTGAATAAAAATCTAAAAAAAAAACATCCAAGCATATACATTTCGTACTTGCGGAAGGGAAAAAAGAAAACTGACAAGCGGCACTATTCAGGAAGAACGGACGCGAATTCGATGGCACTTCCACGTGCCAAGAGTAGGCGAAGCTGACTTCCACGAAAAGTACTCCCCTACCAGCCTATGTCCGGCATTATTCAGAGGACTGTAGTTGCAAATTTATTTGTGTTGTTGAAAATTTAACGAATTTGTTGAAAATTCTTTTTTTTTGTAAAAAGTGAATTCTTTAAATTGAAAATTCAAGTTTATGGCTAATACTTCAATTATTCGGTTGAAAATAAAAAAAAATGTATGAAAAAAACATTTGGTTGATAATGTAACTTCTGTGGTAGAGAATTTATATATTTGTCTGAAAATTAACTTTTGTTCCTGAAAACTCATGCATTTTTTTGTTTTCAAATTCGTCATTTTGTTGGAAAATAATTCTTTTTGAGTACATTTTTTCCAAACTACATAATTGTAGTTGACAATTTATCTCTTTGGTTGAAAATTTTACTTGCTTTACTTCATCTTCTTTTTTTTTTTTTTTTGTAAACAGCTAATTTTTGATTAAAAATGTAACTATTCCATTTTTTGTTAAAAATGGAATTTTTTTTATTTGGAAATTCAACCATTTGTTGTGAAATTTAAGTATTTTATTAAAAAATATGCCTTTTTCCATAAAAAATTATTCATCAAGTTAAAACTTAATGTTTTTGGTTGAAAACTCAACTGTTTTATTCAAGACCCATCTTTTGGGTTGAAGATTCAACTATTTTGTTATACATTTTTTTCTTAATTGATTTTTCAACTGAAAATTTGACTACTAAAATAGTGGTGAAAACCTTATTTTTTATAGTTAAACATTACACTATTTGGTTGAAAATTGATCTCCTTTAGTTGAAAATTTATCTGCTTTGTTCCAAATTTGTCTTTTTGGTAGAAAATTAATCTTCTTTGAAAAATCAACTATTCGTTCAAATATCAACTATTTTGTTGAAAAGTAATCCCTTTTGGCTGTAAATTCCTGCCAATCTGGTGGAGGCAAATTAATTCACTATAATTTTAGTTAATCCAGAATAATCGTATGTAATCCGAAGTAATCTCAGGTAATCCAGAGTAATTCTGCATATAGAAATAATCCCAAGTAATCTATTATAATCCGACGTAATTCACCATCTCTGGACAGCATTTTAAGGAGTTGTTTCTTCCTCGATAAGCTCAGACTCAGAACACTCATTATTGCATTGGCATGTTCTTGAATGTTGGAAATCGTCTTTTCCGCCCATTCAATCTCCAGATAAGAATAAGAAAGTAGCGAAATGTAGAAGTTGAGCCAAGTCAAGCCAAGTTAAGACAAGTGAACGAACCAAGTAAGTCGTTTCGTGAAGATTGCAAGTTGAGGATTAATAGATAGCGGGACCGAAGAGCCCTTGCGTTTTGCGTTTAGCAGTGTCAGCGCATTAATATTCATATTTGACGAGACCCCGAGCGGGCTATCCACATACCGTCCCACCAAAACTGTGCATCGTCGACCATTTCCTCTCGGGGTTATTTATACGTTTTCAAAATTCTCCCAACTCTCGAAACACTTGAGAGCACACTATCAACAAACACGTGCATTTGCCTACATGAGAAAAATGCACAAACTTACCTACCTTTTCCCCTTATCGCTTCCCCGTCCCCATATTTCTTCTTCAAGTATTCAATTTTACTCTACTAGAAAACAAACATTATTATTCTTTTTTGTCCTTAGCAGTTTTTAAAGTAAAACATAAAATTAATATGAAGACAAAATTTTTGTATATTATAGCATCTGCTATGTAAAATAATAAAATTTTAGGGCCGATGTCACCAACTCTGATTAAATCCATAATTACCTAATCATTATTATTTTTTAATCAATGATTAAATGTGCGTTAACCAGCGATGCGTTCTACAAAGCATTTTAAACTCTGGTTAGCTAATAGTATACTCTGTTCGCAATAAATTCTAGTTTCTACGTCTTTCTGTTGTAACGGCGACTCTGATTGGTTAAAACGAAATTATTCTTTAACACTCGGCGCCATCTTCTGATAAGACGCCTTAAGTTTAAATTTACGTGTGGTTAAAGTGCAATAGAAGAGAAGTGGCAATTGTTTTGTTTACAAAAAAAGGTTGATTATATTTTGGCGGACTGAAGAAGATGTGAGTACAAAATAATCATATATTTTTTTGAATAAGCGAGTTTTTTTTTAATTATCGGGTTTATCTAACCACAAATTGGACGCAATGCAAACGTCTACTAGGCTTTTTGCAATGACCACTCAATTCACTCATTCTCTGAATATTCGTGGTCTTCTCTGAACGTGGTAAAACATTTGATCATCATCGTCATCAGATGGGGATAAAATATTATCGTGAAACAGAGCCATCTTTCCTTCCTGTATACTGCACTCACTGCACTTGCACTTCGATTTCGGGGTTATGTTACTTTAATCACTGATTAAACGCCATAACCAGCTATTATTTGGCGGTTAAGTTAACCGATGATTATCTTCCCTTAATCATGATTAAAAGAATGATGGAACGCAAAGTAATAAGTAAATAAGGCTAATCAATGATTAACGATTTAATCATAGTTGGTGAAATCGGCCCTTAATCTCTACTCGGTTCTCCATTCGCTGCATTTAATTAATGTGGAGCGGGAGGTTTGATGCCAAAGAGGACTTTACACTCGATTATCACTGCGATCGAACGTATACTTCCAAACTCGAGAGTCAAAACCCTGGCTGAATTTGGGAAGATGATTTTCTGCAGTTTTCCTCTCCCCCGGCCAAACGTCTTGGCAAATTCAAGTACTTCTAATCAAATTGCATGCTGCCGTAGATTATCACTGGATATGATTACATTAATACAGTGGTTTCAAGCCTCCCATAGCAAAAAATAATCCTCATACTCATTAGGGTTTACCGCAGTGCTACGGGAATTAAATGAATCAGCATAGTTTCAATATTTTTGATTATCGATAAAAATTAATGTGGGGCCGTTCAAAAATTATATCACTCTATTTTAAACCCCCCCCCCCCCTCCCCTTCGTTGTCACATATCATCACATAAAGCTTGAGCCTCCTAGGATATCGTCACAAATACGTCAACTACCCCCTTTTTAGTTAAAACTTCTTTTCACTGTAAATTCCTATAAGAAAACACAAAACAAAAAAGTCAAATTTTTCAAAATAAAGTGGAATTTTCTACCAAAAAATACGTCTTTTTAGTCAAATAGTTAAAATTACAATCAAAAGGAAAGAATTTTCAACAAAACAGTGGAATTTTGAAACAAATACACATTTATCCAATAAGATGAACGTTCAATGAAACATTTAAATTTTCGAAAAAAGATGATTTTTTAACATAATAATCTATAACACCAAAAATAAATGTTTAACAAAAAAGAAAAATTTTCAAAAAAGTGGTTCAATTTTGAATGAAAAAGGTTAATTCTTAACAAAAAATAAATTACTTAAAATATCAACCAAAACAGATTTTAATTTTAAATAAAAAACAATTGAACTAACCCAAAAACAATGCATTTTTAACGAAAAATATAATAGTTAATATTTCAATTAACAAAAATTTTAATTTACAATAAAAAAACTAATCAATTAATGAAAAAAGACGAATTTTCCACATAATAGTTCAATCCTTAAACAAAAATACGAATTTTCAATCACAAAAGTTGACTTTTCAATCGAAAAGGATACTTTCTAACAAAACTGTTCTATTTTTTTTTTGAATAAGTGAAACATTAAATAAAATATATAAATATTTTACTAAAAGAGATGAATTTTCAACCAAGAAAGATTTTTTATTCAACGAAGGAAAAAGGTCACAACCAAGTTATTCAATTTTTAGCGAGAAAGGTGAATTCTTTACACAATAGTTTACTTTTTAAACAAGCTTAAAGAATTTTTAACCTGAAAAGACGAATTTTTCACAAAAAATTTGAATTATGAACCAGAATATATACATTTTCACAGCAAATTTAATTGTGAATAAAATAATTAAATCCTTATTTAAAAATATAATTTGAAAGAAAAAAAATTAAAAGTAAAATTCGCAATTCAAAAAATTTATTTTCAACTCAAGAAAAACGAATTTTTGTCCTAAGAGTTCGAGCTGCTTCAACTAATAAAATAAACTTTAACAAAGGATGTGAACTTTTAAACAAGTAGTTGCATTTTTAATCGAGAAGAATAATCTTCTACCAAAAAAGATTTACAAAAACAACAAAAACACAAATTTTCAACCAAAAATTTGCAGTAAAAAATTTTATTTAAGCCACAAAATAAACGATATTTCAAGAAAATAGTTGAATTTTTAACCAATAAATTAAAAAATATCCAACTTAATTTAACCTTCAAACAAGTTGAACGAAAAAAAAATTAATCAAACATGGAATAGTTAAATTTTCTCTTAAGGAAATAATTTTAAACTAACAAAAAACAAATTTTTAACCAAATAGTTTAGTTTTTAACCTGGTAGTATAGTTTCTAACTAAAATTGATAAATTCTGAACAAAAAATTTCAATTGAATATAATTAACTTTTAACATAAAAAATTTTAAGTTACTTATTTATTTCTATTAATCATGTTCGCATTTAATAGAAAAAACGAGAGGAGGGGAAAGTTTTTTGAAAATAAGGGGGAAAAGAGGAATTCTTTAAAAAAGGAGGAAAGAGGGAAATAAGTGCTTACATGCTTTACTTGTAAAATAAAATTATTAATTTACATTTTTTCTAGCATTTAAAAAAATTATTGTTCATATTTGTATGCGTGAACTCTCTAAAATATTCCGAAGCCGGTTAAAATCACATTAAATATTTAAAATCTCTAAAAATCCCTTGAAATATTCTTAAATCAATTTGAAATTAAAAACTTACTAAAATGCGAATATCTCCCAAATTTAAACCAGCCATTAGGCCCCTTTTCACGCGGAAGCTCATTTAAAAAAAATGTTATGCTTATGTTACTGTAAAAATATACTTATTTCAAGATTATAAAACATATTAAAGGAAGAATTCATTAAAAAAAATTCAGAAACCTTGAAATTTTTTTTTAAACCTAAATTATACTGAAATTTTTGAACTACACAATTTTAATTACATTCAACTTCTAAACAATGTAATTCGTAATTTTTTGTCTCTAATTTTTCTTATGAACCAGGCTCCAAATAAGAAAGAAAAAAGAATTTTTTTGCCGATTCAGAAAATCTAAATTTGACAACTTGATGATAATAAAAAAGGAAAAAAAATTGTATTTATCAAAAATCCAATTTTATGATTGAAAATAAAAGAGTGAAATTAGTTTAGTTTTTCAGGATTACTGTGATCTCTTCAATTCAGGTTATTATTTTAGCGCTTTAAAATAATATATTTTCCGAGTCGAAAGTTAGACCCTACTTTGAAGTTGCAGCTCCTTATTAAAACCTACTTTGACTCGATTTCAATCTATAGACCCTACTTTGAATTTTAAGACGCTAAAGTCTTTACATTAGAAAAACTACTTTGACACTGTAACATCTCTCTGAAGCTACTTTAAATCTTTAGAATCTACATTTTTATATATCAAGACCCTAATTTGACGCTATTTAACCTCCCTTCAATACTGACCCTACATTGAATCGTTTTAGCCTACAATGTTCAAACTTCATGATAATAAAGTAAAAATTATTTGTTACTTAGGGTAATTGAACTTATTGGGCATGTTTAATGACTGAATGCACAATCAATTAACAAAACTATTTAATTCAAGATTTGACCTATTTGTCATTAATTATTTATAGAAAAATATATTCTATTAACAGAAAATGCTGTAAATTTCTATGAGAATAATATTCATCATGGAAAATTACTAAAAATTGCCGATTGGTAAGTCATTATAAACATTTTTATCAATAATTTATAAAGTGTGTGTATTCAACAGTCATGTAGGTGATTGAGAATCACAACAAATTATAAGAATAACATATTTTCTATCGCTAACAAAAAATGCTATGAATGAAATAAACAAATTGAAAAATATGTTGAAAAATATAGATTAGTTCATTATAATTAAATTTAATGATTGTGATTAAATTTTTATTAGAGTATTAGTGCAATTTATTTAAAGCATGATTTAATGAAGAAAATAATTCTTTTCCAAGGAACAGTACAACTTTTTTAGGGGTTTTGTCATTTTTGTTACTAAATAATAACAATTAAGAGTTTCTGAAACATTTTCTTAAAGAAATATTACTATTTACGTGTTTAACACTTGAGTTGGAGAATAAAAACAGACAAATTTATAAAAAATAATTCACTACTTATCTGGAAGCTTCGGACGACAAGACAAATGGTTATAAAACCAGTACTGTTATTGTTAATATAAACTTATTTCCTGATGAATATTAGGTTGAATCTTGAACTAAATATTTGTATGTTTTAGTGTTATCGCAATAATTGTAATACCAAACGACTTTTTAAAAATCTTTGCGTAGCAAAGAGATAGAAAGATATTGTTATTGAAATCGGCAACTTTAAAATTGCATTCGTTTATGTAATAAATAACACATCATTAAATTTAAATATGTAGCCTCAAGTTCTTTTTAAGCGCACGGAGAAAAATGTAAGGTCTGTTTAGCCATATAAATGTGCTGACAGACCACATTGGAGGGTCGGCTATAGGACTATAGGGCTCTTGAATATGGCTGAAGCGACTATCTTTATAAGACTAAAACAAGAGGTCCAAATCGACAATCTCAGAAAGTTGACTTCTTTGGCTCGGACCGTCTCCTCGGCCATCTTAAGCTGACTGACCCGATCATTGTGAAGGGTCGATTTGGAAATCTCGGATGTTCGATATAATTTTCTCAAAAATTCGACACGATCGTTTCGGATGGTCGATTCGATTATCACACACAGTCTACGCGGTGACTTCGATTCGGAAATCTGAATCAATAACCCTTGCCCTGCCATGTGTCCTGGTATGAATCTCGGGAATGGAAGGATGTCGGCACTGAAAAATAAAGATTGAATTTGAAAATAATACATAGCATTTGAGTTTAACCTAAACCGATTAATTCTAGAATTACCCGGCATTAATGAAATAATGACACTCTACTTTAAATTGATATTAACTCCAAAAAAAAATTAGAATTAAATGTGCAAAATGTTATATTAATTAGGAAGAATATTAACATTACAAGTACGTATAGAATAAGGTACTTACAGAATAAGATCGGATGAGTGAATATTCACGCGCATGATTGACGCACAAAAATCAAGTAATTGACCATACGCTATGGCTTATCTGCTCCGCCGTAGATGGTCGAAATGAGTGAAAACGATATGCTCGTATTGACCATTCCAAAAGGGATATATTAGTTATCTCTGATAGTGAGTCTGATGTTCTTATAACAGTCGGACTGGCCATAAAAGAAGAGTCTTTTTGACTATGTCGGAAAAAAATTGGAAGGACCCTTCGATCCTGTAGAAAGACTGTCTGGCTCTCCAAATTTCGACCCTCTACCTTTGACAATTCATTTTTCTCCGTGCATATAACGTAGAACACTAAATACTAAATACTAAACTGAAACACATTCAGATGTTATAATCGTATGATCACATGCGCATCGTGGATTCGAATTTCACGACTATATCTGACGGCTATATATTTTCAATATTACAATTATGGAATATTGAAATTTTGGAACCTCTCCAAAGAATAAAAATTAGCTATTCTGAAATAAAATTGGAGAACGATTTTTTTCTATCTAACGCAGGGAACAATGATCTCAAGTTTCAGGCTTATTGACTTAGCACATTTGACAAAATGTTTATAAATTTAAAATAAAATTTGAGTAAAGTACGTTAAAAAAATTGAATCATTTATTCTTCGTTTAATTGCCCCCGTTTTTATTTTAAATTAAAAATATTGAACATAACCTCAACTTGACTGAATGTATCATCTGATCGAGATTTGATGCCCTTTATCCGTTTTTCTTTCGTTTATGAACATTAAAATTTAATTTTATATTCACAAATTAGTTATCAATTAATTTCTTAAATGACCATAAATAAGTAAGCTCCTAAAATATTTACAGGCGTTATTTGACATAACCATACATATAATATCTCGGATATTTCAGTTAAACATTTTGTATGTCAGATAGTAGCATATCTCTTTTTAATATCTACAGATGCTATCTTTGAACATCTAGCTTGTTGCCCTATAGTTAAACATAAAATATGTTAACCCTGACCACCTAGATGTTACATTTGAACATACATTTTTCTCCGTGTTATCTTGAACTCTTTAAAAATGGTTTCAAATATTTAACGACACAGAACGTTTAAAAAAAGTAATTATTCAAATAATTGTTTCGGATATAAAAATATTTTTGACCTTGAAGTATTGGACAAGTGCTAATGCTTTTTATTGAAGACATCATAACGCGTTCCTCAGTACTTGCGGATTTTTCAGTGTACTATGCTCAGGGTCATGATCAAAAATTTCTATTAATAATATATTTAACAAATTATTGCGAATATCCTTGACGTTTATATCGCAGGATATTTTTTTTCTTCAGATAAGTAAAAAACCTTTTTTTTATTCATTCATATTGGTGTGAGATTATAGAGAACCTGCTATAATGCCACAAGTCCTACATGCATTTGTCTTAAACATAGACCCTACTTTGACGCTAAACGTAAAAAAGTGACCGATTTCGGACACTTTCAGCGTCAAAGTAGGATTTAAATTACATTGAAATCTCTGCTTTTTTAGAACCTACTTTACTGCTTCCAGCTCCTGCTAAGGTAGAAGTTACGGCTTCAAAGTAGGGCCTAAATTGCGACTCAGGTTATTTCTATTGTCTTTTATGTGCCCAGGCACATCCTTAAAACATATTTCCACATTTAAAAGATTGCTTTTTTAATACTTATTGTGGTTAACATTTCAGCAAATTACTTTGATTCTGTTCGAATTTCATCATTTACAATGAATACAATCGACGCATTTTATTAATATTTAAATTAGATTGAGTTAAAATCTATTAATTTTATTTTTTAGAATTTATTTTTTCTATTTATTTTTGTATTTTTCCTTTTTTTATTATTTGTCAATTGTAAGCATATTTTAGAAATATCTTTTATTCTTGAATTATATTAATTAAAGTTTATTCTTACTCGAGAGGATAATTTAGCATACTAATTTGTGTAATTAGTAATTAAATTTTAATGCTCTACTCTTTTTGAATCATGCGGGTGGTTTAAAGTTCGCATTGCATAAAATTCATCAAGAGGGTAGATAATGATTGTAAGGCAAAGGAGAAGAATCTTAAGAAGGTTAATCGACCAGAAAATATATCTTATCGTATTTCACTTCATGTTCTTAATCTCCTTCTACCCTCATTTCTTGTCATCGATCGAATTGCATCGTACTTGAATGAGTTAGTTTCACACAATCAGTACCTTTTTTCGATAAATATACAGGTAAAGCAAATAATAAAATAGTTTTTAGATATTAATAACCAAACATGATGAATTCTCATTAAAAAAAAGTAATTGTTGATACTGTAAAATTTATATATTTTTTATTTTAACCAAAAATGATTAAATTCAACCAAAAATACGATGTTTTATCTTAATATTTGAATTATCAACCAAAACGAATTAAGATTTGATCTAAGAGTTGCTTTTTTAACACAAAAAAATAATATTTCTGCTAAAGTAGTTGAATTGTCAAACAAGAATGATTTTACAGTAAAAAAAAAAAATTTCAACAAAATTAATGAATTTTTAAGTTAAAAAGACAGGTTTTCTACAAGACATTTAAACGTTCAACCCAAAAATATAAATTTTTCACAAAGGAAAATTATTTTTAACCCAATAGTCGAGTTTTGCTACTAATTTTTGCATTTTCAAGCCAAAAAGGCGAAATTTTTTGGAAGACAGTTGAAATTTAAACCGAAAATTTGATTTTTCGATAATTTTAACAAAGATAAATTCTCCTTAACCAAAAAGAAGACTCTTTTACCATAAAGATGAGTTGTCAGTCCTTAAAGGACGAATTTTTAATAAAATATTTGAATTTTCAGTTAAATAGTTTAATTGTTTTATCAAATAGCTAAATTTTAACCTATAGAGATGCTTTTTCCACACACAAAATTAATTCTGTAGAAAAATACGAACTTTTAAAAAAATTCTTCAATTTTCAACTAAGTTGTTGAAATTTTAACTGAAAATAGAAGTGTATAGACAAAAATAAAACAGTTTAATTTGCATTTTACAAAAACGAATTTTCAGCAAACAGAAAGAAACGGATTATCAACCAGTCAAATTTAAAAAAAAAAGACGAATTTTTAACAAAATAGATTAATCATCCACCCAAATCAATAAATTTTCGACGAAAAAAATTAGTTTTTTACCTAAATTGATGAATTTTCAACAAAAGCATTTAAGTTTTAAAGCCAAAAAGCCGAATATTTTATAAAAAAAAGTTTACTTTTAAAAAGTCGGAAAGATTAACTCTCAACAGAAAAGTTCATTTTTAATGAAGAAAAATAAATTTTTAATCAAGAAAGTTAAATTTGTAATAAAAAAACATACATTTTTATTGAAGGAAAAATTTGTAATAAAAAATATACATTTTTAATCAAGAAAGATAAATTTTGATCAAAAAAGTTAAAATTTTAATTTTAAAAAAAAATTTCAACAAAAAATGGCAGTTATATTTTCAGTTTAAAAAATCTACTTTTAAAATTTTGAAATATATTTAAATCCTTATCCATATTGATGAACTTTCCATTAACAATATTTATTTTTTACTCAAATAGACATTTTTTCAAAAAGATAGTTCTGTTTTCGAACAGCAAAGAAGAATTTTCTACAGCAAAATTAATTTTTCATTAAGAAAAATTCATTTTCAACGCAATAGTTTAATTTAAAATTTATAAAAAAATCAACCAAACATAGAATCTTTAAATTTTCAATGTAAAATACTAATTATCAACGAAAAGGAAATTAATTTTCAACAAAATTTAAAACAAAATACATGCATGCTTTTGCTACCTAATAGTTGAATTATAAACTCATAAATGAAAATTTTTATACAAAAATGAAATACAATTTCAGATTTAAAAAATTAATTTTTAAGGTAGTTGTTGTGCCAAAAGTCAGAAATCTGAAAACCCCGTTTTTCTATGATTTTAAGAATCAAAATATTATAAATGATGATATTTTAAATGAAAGCCATTATTTTTGTATGAAAAATGTTATAATTCACAAAAAAAACATCAGCTTTAACCATGTTTTTTGCAACTGAATTTTTTCTGACAGTCACTTCTTACCAATTTTTGAAAAATGATTGGATTTTAATAAATGACGTTTTATTTTTTCCGAGAAAATACTCTCTACAACGGTCATTTATTAAAATGCAAAATTTTTTCAAAAATTGGTAAGAAGCAACGGTCAGAAAAAATTCGACTGCAAAAAACATGGTTGAAATTAATGTTTTTTTAATGAATTTTAAAATTTTTCATAAAAAATTTTGTTTTGAAATTATATCAGTCAATTTTTTTCAATTCTTATAATCTTAGAAGGACTATTTTTTCAACTATCTGACTTTTGGCACGATAACTGACTTACAAAAAAAATAATTCGAGGAGAATAGCTAATTTTTTAAACCAATGGTTTATTTTCTGACCATGTAATTTCCTATTCTAACAAAGTAGTTTCTTTTTTAACTAAAAATATCAACTTTCAACAAAAAATTTAATTTTGAAACAAATAGTTCAAGTTTTCACGAATATGTTATATTTTCTTCAAAGCATCCAAATTTTAAGAGTCAAAATATACATTTTGAGCCAAAAACTTAATTTATAAAAAAATAGTTACATTTTTAACTAAAATTATGAATCTCAAAACCAAACAAAAATATTTAGAGTAGGCGCCGAGCATTTACAACGAGTGGTTTCCTAGCTATAGATACTTATGTTTTTGGCCCTATGTCAATTATGGGCCCTGTAACCGTATTGGGCCCTTAATCAATTTTGGGTCATATGTAAATTTTGCATTCTATGTCAGTTTTAGCATATATGCCCATATTAAGTACTATGTCAGTATTGGGCCCTGTTTGTATTTTTACTTTATGTTTTTTTTGGGTCATATACAAATTTTGGGTTCAGGAAAATAAGTAATTTTCGACAAAATAATTCAATTTTAAACTTAATAGTAGAATTATTACCCAAAAACATGAATGAAGAACCAAAAATATAATGGTAAACTTTTCAGTCAAAAAATACTAAATTTGTAATCAGCAATAATTGGATTTTCTTATTTGGCTTCTATTTATTCAATTCAGCTATAAATGAAAAAAGGGAAAGTTTCTTGTAAACAGAGAAAAAAATCAGAACTCTTTTAAGAAAGGGGAAAAGAAATTATAGATCTCCCCTAATCTGTGAAGTTAATCTTCCGCTTAAATTAATCTTTAAATTATATCAATATTTTTAAATAAAAAGAAAATAACTAAAGAATTTAATTTAACAAGCATTCTCATCCTGGTACCAAATTATTTGATCTCATTATTCATTGTTATATTGGCATTTATACAAAATGCCATTTATATCTCGTACTTAAAAACAGGAGGGGTGTCAGCTACAGTGTCCCATGACATTTCGAGGGTTGGTTCACCAAAATGACACTTATTGTCACCAAAGGGAGAGATGAGACAAAAATCAGCAAATTCCCTTAATTGTCTTGTGAAATCTAATGTTGTTCAACAATATCATTCGTGTCTCTTTTTCTGAAATTGAGGAAGATTTTTCGACGAGGGTGCAAAAAGGAGATAGAGTTAGTAACCGTGTAGGAAGTCTAACTAGCATTCTTCCATGTATGACACTACACGTGTCAAGGCCACTAGACCAGAAGTGCCAGATTCTCTGGGTTAGTAGAGGCCTGTTGCATCTTCGCTAGCCTCAGGCTACGCTGAAAAATCTGGAGGAAAGCGTTGAGTTCTCTCAGGAAGAACGTGGAAAAACAGTAAATACGTGAGAAGTAGCCACTTCCTCTATAAGGTGGCCAGAATAACACTTGACAGGATTTCAACCTAGAAAAAGTCTAGGCGTCGCTCCTTCAAATTAGGCACTTATTTCAATCTCCTTATCGACCAAATAAACATCTTATTCATTAAAAATCGGATTAAGTGATACTTTGTATACTACCGCATCAATTCCTAGTTTTACCTGTATCATGAATTATACGCATATTACCTGGATCGATTTTACAATCGTAGTCTATGCAGATGTTAATTAGCCGTTTAAATCACTCAGTCACGTACTTTCCTTTCCCTCCTTCCACTCCTTTTATCTAACCCCCTCCACTTCCCCTCCCCCCTCCATTCCTTACCTTCCCACCAATCACTCCACTTCCCTAACTCCACTTTCCACTACTCATCCTATCTTCCCTACTACTCCGCTCCTCATTTACACGAATTCCCCTCCCACCACATCCACTTCTTCCCTGCCATCGCGTCTCGGTCTCTCCCTCCTTTAGTTTCCACAACTCACACCTCACAATTCCCTACTTTATTTCACTTTCTCTACCTTTCGTACCCTTTCCTTCCTTGCCTACACCTATTTCCCCTCCCCTCACTTCTTCTACTAGAAAAAAAGTTCGACCGACGGATGAAAATAAATCAAAACTAGGAATTTACCATTCATAATCCTCTGCAGGCTATATGTCTTGATAGATTTTAAGGAAAAACTGAAAATCTATTAATAGGTTTTAAAGTTATAAATATTGTTTTAATCTATCAAGTTACATGGCCCAACAATTTAACATAGTAGAGAAGGTAATATTGGGATTATTCTTAGGAAGTATGTCTAGTTCTGAAAAATAAATATTTTATTTTGAATAATGCAATTAAAACATTCAAAAATAAGACAAAGTAGGCGTCGCGCGTCTTCAAAAAAAGTGTTTCATAGCCTGTTATTAATTAAGTAGTTCAAATCTCCCAGTCCCATACTTTCCCTGCTCTGATCCTCATCCCCACCATTCATTTCTTCTGAAATGCCTATTGCTATTCCCCCTCCACTAGTCTTACTATCCTTCCTCTTCACTTCCATTCGTTATAACTATTTCTCACTGCCGTACGTCTCCTCTTCTCACATCCCCTATCTTCCCTACTTCCTCATCCTTCACTTTTATACTCTAATTATCCTCCCCTAATTATTATCCCCTACTCACCCTCGCTTTTCTAATACCCCTACCCTCATTTCCTCTCCCGAGTTTTTTCGGGCGTAGGTCGGTTGCACATTTTGCCCTGTCTCTAATCAGTCATCAGTGGTGTTACTTGATAAAAATTGTTATCCCATATTTATAATAATGTTCTAAAAAATTCTATAAAAAAACGCCTAGTGGTGATGTCTAAAAACAAAAAAGTCGCTTTTTCGCTTAATTTACCTTTATTTATATGGTCAGTATTGTTTGACGATGTCAATTTGATAATTAATTAATTTATGAACATATCCTTATCATCAAAATATAATTATTTATAGAATGTGTTAGAAAATTATTTAAAAATTTGGAATAAATAATTTTGACTACTAAGCATCACTTATGACATTTCTTAAGGAAAACTGAGAGAAAATACGATTTCTCTCTGACTTGCAATGTCCAAACTGGGCATTTGTTTATATAATTTACCAAATTATTAAAAATTATTGGATGAGAAATTTTTTTGATCAAGTATAATTTTTTCAAGAAAAAAAATAATTTAACTGCAAAAACCTACATTGAAAATAAAAATTTCATAATGTAAACTGTTTGTTAATTTACAAAAATGAAAAATTAAGAAAAAACATATACTTTTTCCGCTATTTGCATATGCGTTAACACAAATATTTGAACAAGCACAAAATTTTGAAATCAGACCACGCAAGTCTCATAAAAAATGAATGCTTGAAGTAAAAAAAAAGGAAATCCAAAATCGGTCAAGAATTGCGTTCTACAAATTATTTTAAACCTTGTTTTTTTTATTTCTCCAAAAATAGTTTGCTGTATTCAAAAATATTTGTAGTTACGAATCATATTTATTTTACAGAATTAAAACCAGTAACCAATATAGGAGAATTTTTCGTTCCGATAATCGTCAAGGCGCTGAAGATAGTAATTTTTACGTGCTTCACTAATTTGTGTGTTTTAAGTGAAATAAACACGGTTTACATGGATGGCACTTTCGAATTTTGTACGACATTTTTTTTGCAAATGTTTACAATTCATAGGTATAAAAATGGCCACTATATCCTGCTAGTTTTTTGTTGTTACCAAAAAAGTCGACAGACGCATATTTAAATGCATTAGATCTGATAATCTTGGAATACGCTCGTTTAAATTTACCTTTTCATCCTCAAAAAATTGTTATCGATTTTAAAATTGCAATTTATCAGGCAATAGAAACGCGATGGCCCTTGGCACAAGTTATAGGTTGCCGTTTTCACCTAAGCCAATTGTGGCACAGAAAAATCCAGTCTCTCCGGTTCACAACATTTTATAAAGATTCTTGTTCTACCGAGGGTCAGTTTTTCGAAATGTTTTATGGGCTATATTTTTTGAAGCCACAAGATGTAGGCTAGTTTTTTGCGAGCGAAATTTATGAATATATTCCGGAAAATGAAGCAGTAGCTGCATTTTGCGATTATCAAGTAGATAACTATTTGAACGAATATGTGATTTTTCCCCCGACGATTAAGGCATGTAATTATTACATCACAATGTTCCGGTCGACAAATGCATGCCAATCATTTTATTCGCGATTTAATGCATTCCTCACATCCGAACATCTACGTATTTATAGAAACGTTATTGGGATTTCAAGGTGAAACATACGCGAAAATCAATTCTGTGAAGAAAGGAATAATGAAGCAGCCGTGACCTACAAAAGCAAAATTTTGTTAATCGAAAAAAATTTGAAGGGAACACGGTTGTAATGACACAGAAGGATTTCGTAATTTCTTTATGTTATGGTTTTCTTCCCGTGCCAAAATAATGTATAGATTATAGATAATTATAGATATA
>JAAAKG020156422.1:0-30220 GCA_010014905.2 Druon quercuslanigerum | reverse complement strand
CAAAACAGAAAATTCAACTATTTTTTTTTGAAAATTGATCTTTTTGATTTAAAAATTCATCTGTTTTAGTGGAAATTTCTTCTTTTTTTTTATAAAAGTGCAACATTCTGATTAAAAATTATTATTCTTCACTTGATTATTTACCTATTTTTTTAAGGAATTGGTTGAATCACTTTGCTGAGAAACCTTTTTTTAAGAATTATATTTTTAGTTAAAAATTCATCTCTTTGGTTGAAGTTTAATTATTTTTTGGAAAATTTTTAAAAATTCAACTACTTGGGGGTTATTTTTTTTATTAAAGGCTAATGCATTTAGTTAAAAATGTAACCGTTTAGTGGAAAAGAATTTTTTGGATTTAAAATTAATTTTTTAATTGAAAATGTAATTAGTTTTACATTTTTTTAAAGATTGACTTTTTTTATTTGAAAATTCTCCTTTTTTTGGTTAAAAAAACAATTTTCTTGTTTTAAATATTATTTTTGTTGGGTATGCATCACTTTTGTAGAAAATTATTTTTATGCTAAAATCATATTTTTTGTTAGAGAATTAAATTTTTGTAGGAAACATTCGTCTTTCGGCTTGAAGATTGAACAATTTATAAAAACTTTTATATCTTTCTTGATTAAAATATAAAGTATGACATTTTTTGGTTGGGAATTTATCTTTTAAGGTTAAAAAATCAATTAGTATTTTAAAAATTTATTTATGTTGTTAAAAATTTAAGTATTTTATTTCAAACTTATCTATTATAGCATAAAAGATATTTTCTGTTTAAAATAAATTCAGAAATATGAAAAATGTAAATTTGTGTCTGAAATCCTGCTTTATTCTGTAAATGCCATTTGATGATTAGGTCATGTGACCAGATTCCTACCTTACCGACATTTTTTTTTATTTCCTAACCTAATTTCACACGAAGCGCTATATCAAGTTTAACATTTGGGACAATAAATAAGAAGCACTAAGAAAGGTGGTTCTGGACCTAAATTTTTACAGTTATGAAAAAAGTTTCTTTTATAAATTAATTTTTTGTTCCTTTTTTCATAATTTTAAAATTTAGGATCACACCGACCATTCTTAGTGGTTTCATATTTATTATTCCAAATCTTCAACCCAATGTGGCTCTTCGTGTGAAAATAAGATGGAAATAAAAAAAGTGTCGGTAAGGTAGGAATCTGGTCAAGTGAACCATTAAATTATAGATTAAGCATTTTGAAAATTCTACTAGCAATAACTAGCAAAATATTTCTGGAAACTAAAAATTACGGACAGAACTAGGTGGGGTGGATGGTAGATATATTTTGTTACAGGGGGAGGGGAGATCTTAGAGAGAGGCTTTAATTTAAGAAAAAAAAAATTGTTAATCGGTTGAATAGTTTGGGTTAAATGTTAATTTGTCCACGGACACCTCATTTGGCCCATTTGGCTCATTTGGAGATAACGTAGTTTATGAACGGCCCTTTAGCTCGATGTAAATAAAGCAGAACATTTTTCAATTGCGGATCACTCTCGAATTCCTTTTTCCGGTGATTTACTTAAGTTTGAAAAAGCCGAGTCGCATCTCGCATAAAAGAGCTTTTTATCGTGAATTTCAAGGAAAGCAATTTATGAGTTGGAAGATGATTGCGCAGCGTTGACGCAGATTCATATACGGGAGCGTGTAAGTCAGCGAATGTAATAAGGCGCGTCCGCACTGTTCGCAACGGTGCACGTGCGTGCGCGATGCGGGCAGTTGTACGGCACAAGTGCGCGGCTAGAGATCGCGGGAGAAGTAGCCAAAGCAAACGCGATGTCGGTGTCGGCGAGCTCAGAGAGATCTTACAGACTGACAAAAAACTTTACCAGTGGTACGATAGCCCGGCCTGAGTATATCGTAAACGCGTGTATCGCACATGCTGATGCCTCTCTCTTTCCCCCTCTCCCCCTCTCACGGAGAGTCGATTGAATCCTCCGCCGATTGTAAAAATAAACATATCCGCTGCTTCCTTCGATCCGAAGACGATACTCCCACGTACTGACACTCCAAAATGTGGCCGAAATTTATCATCATAGACTCCCCACATCAAAATCGTTCACACAGGAACGCAGATTCGCATTAAAAAAGAGCTCAATGGGATAGCAAATAAAAAGTTAGAAAAATAATTCATTTTCGACTTATATAGTTGAAAGAGAAAAAATTGTTACATCATGTGCAGAGATTTTTTATTGGTTTTGTGTGTAAACATCCTTGACCGTGTGAATGAGTCAAAGAGAGTGGTATCGAAGTTACTTTTGTTACTAAATCGGAGACATTGAAACGTAAATAGACAGGGCCGTCTAAACTGTTTCCAATAGGAATGCATAATATTGCGCAGTTTGCTCGTCTGAGTACTCGCGCAATGCGGCCCTTTCGATTCGAGAGTCGCAATTGTCTCTCGCCCCGACCATTGAGAAACTGCGTGGGCTAGCAATTCTGGGATTTATAAAACTGGAAGTAACAAAACCGAGGTTGCGGTGTATTCTTCTTAATTCAATATGAAGCACTTTAAATTCCTAAAGTTTCAAGCTAAAATATGTACTGAATTTCCAATATACAAGATTAATTTTTTTATCAAAAAGACAAATTTTGAACAAAATAAATGTACTTTCTGCTAAATAATTTAATTTTAAACTCATAAAAGATAAATTTCTAAATAAAAATGGAACAGTGCAATTTTCTTATGAAAAAAATCTTTAAACAAAAAAATCGAATTTTCCACCAAAGTTTGAACGTTTGAACCCACAAAGTTGAATATCAAAAAATATGCATTTTTATCAATTAAGTTCAAATTTTAATAAATTAGTTAAATGTTTAACACAAAAAAGTAACTTTCAATCAAATAGTCAAATTTTAAACAAAAAAAGATGAATTTTACATTAAAAAGATTAATCTTCAAGCAAAAAACACGAATTTTTAACAACAACAAAAATTTTCAAATAAAATATAATCGTTTATAAAAAAGTCAATTTTTTACTAGGAAGTTAAATTTTCATAAAAATAGTTTAATTTTTAAAGTTAATTTTATAATAAAAAAGTTAGATTTTGACCAAGAAAGTTTTATTTTCTACCAGATTGGTGAATTGTTAACAAAATCAGATTAATTTTAATATAATGGATTTTTAATAAAATACGTGAACTTTCAAGTATGGGAGATCAATTTTTTATGCAAATTTTCAATTTTTAACCAAGAATGGAATAGTTAAATGATTAATTTAAAGAATTAATGAACTATAAAAATGAATTTTCAAAAATGTAGTTAAATCCAAAAGATGATTTTTTAATCCAAAAGATTGATTTTTCATAAATAGAATAGTTCAATTTTGAACCAAGGTGATTCTTGAAAAAAACTGAATTTTTAACACACTAATTTTATTTTCCACTTATCACTTGAAGTGTTAACGAAACAGTTACATTTAAAAAAAAATTTCCAGCAAAGCGAACAATAATGCAACAAAAAAAAACGAATTTTTTGAAAAATGTGTTGAATTTGAGAGCCAAAAGAAAAAATTACCCTCAAAATGGTTGAATTTTCGACCTAAAAATATGATTTTTTAACAAAAAAGTTATTTTGTGTTACTAAAAATTTTAATTTTCATAAAAATCGTTTAATTTTCTAACAAGTTGTTGAATCGTCAATTTTAATTATTAATATAATTTTTTAATAGAAACGCCGGATTTTTAATAAAATACATGAATTTGCAACTAGAAAGGACCAATTTTGAATAGAAACTATCAATTTAAAAAATATAGAACGCTTATATTGTTATTCAAGAAAAATAATTCTAAACAAAAAGAGAAGTGAACTTTAACAAAATAATTATATTTTCAACAAAAGAGACCAATTTACAAAAAAATGGTAAATAAATAAGATTTTTCAACGAACTAGTTAAACTATCAACAGCTTAGTTGAGTTTTTAACTCAAGCATATAAATTTGTAACGAAATAGTTCAATTTTTAACCAAAAATATGAATTTTACACTTAGAAGATTAATGTTCAACCAAAAAACATGAATTTTTAACAAAATAAATAAACTTTCAACAAAATAGTTGAATTTTCAACCTAAAAGGATAAATTATCTACTGAGCCACTAAAATTTTCAACTCAAATATAATTGTTTTTAAAAAAAGTCAATTTTTTACTAGAAAATTAAATTTTTATAAAAATAGTTTGATTATTAACGGAATAATTTAATTTGACATTAATTTTCTGAATCCTCAATAAAATCACATTAATTAAGATCCCAAACCTGTTCATTTTGAACCAAAAAGATGATTTTTTATCTAGAAAAGATACATTTTTAACAGAAATATTAACTTTACACTGATAAATAAAAAAAACCAACCTATTTTTACCCGAAAAGATAATTTTTCAATTAAATGAAATTTTTTATCCTTAAGGACAAAAATTCTCTACAGATTTCAATTTTGAAAGTAAATTGTTTAAAGACTGGACTCTTTAAAACACTTTTTTGAAAGAAAAAAAAAATCATTTTTTAAAATGATTCATTAAAATTCAACAATGTAAAAAAATTGTAAACAGCAAAAGTAGGAAAAAATTAAATTGTAAAATATATTATTAAAATAATTATTATTTATATGTTTGCAATATTTTTCATTCAAAAGCAGCTTTTTTCTTGCATAGCAAAAGTTGAAAAATCATCAGCATTCCGAAGAATTTAAATTTTTTGAAACAACCGAGGATAAATTATAATAATTCAATATGAATTGCAAATTATTTCAAAAAAGTTAAAAAATTTTTTGAAAAATCCAAAATATTCCGCTGATTTTGATAGAATTGGTGAAAATGGACAAGAATTAAAAAGAATAAAAGTTCATCAAAGAACTTTCTAAGAATTTAAAATAATATAATTGAATCAAATTAAGAATCTAAAAATATGATCGAATTAAGTAAAATGTTACTAAAAAGTATTCAAGACAAATTCAAAAAAATTAGGAGAATTAAAAAAAAATTGTAAACAAACTATTATTTAAATATAATTCATATTAATTTATTGAAATTTAAGGGAATTGTAAAGGATTTAACGAAATTAACATAAAACTCTATGTTAATTTTTACAAATTTCACGTAAACTGCAAAATGTTCAAAAATAATTTAAAATTTCGCTACATTCAGTAAATTTGGAATGAATTGAAAAAAGTCAAGAGTATTGAAAATAATTTAATAAAATTTCTAAAAATTCACGATGAGTTAAACATACTTGAAGCTGAATATAAAATAGCACAAAAAAATGTTACGAGTTCAGTAAAATCAAGTAAATTTGGAAAAATTTTAAGTGAATTGAAAGAAATTCGGTGTGGATGCAAAAATGTAGAAGAGTTCTAAAGAATTAAAAAGAATTTCGGATAAATTAATAAAACTTTAGGGTGAATTTCCAATAAATTGAAAAATGCAAAATATTTATATTTATATTTATATTTATGTTTATATTTATACATAAATTTATTGATTATATTTATATCTATTAGTTCATTAATATTTCATAGAGAATTTTATGGAATTCAAAAGAAATTGACATGACTTAAAAATAATTCAAGTAAATAAAAAAATGGGTAATATTTAAAAAATGCAATTCATGCGAAATTCAAAATACATTATTGCGCAAGTGGAAATGGATTTTAGATTTAGAATGCTGACATAAAAAAATTATTATTTCATGAACCTGTAAATATTTTTCAATCTTCAATTACTTATGTGAAAGCTACAATTTTAAGGATCGCTTTTGCGAACTTTTAAATTAAGAAATTCTTTTTCCCAGTTTAATGAAGAATAAGGGTTTCAAGAGTTTAAAAAACATATTTTTTTTATATATTCAAGATGGCAGTATGACCTATTTAAAGTCTGTGCTAATTTTTAAAAGGTCACATGGCTAGAGTTCTTGGGCCATATTTCAAGAAACATCCACTGATCTTAAATTGCTACATCATCCACTAAATACTTATGCTATTCCCTAAGTGGAAGCTTTTAAGCTTAAACTTGAAAATTGTTTAAAATTTGGTGATGGCAGAAGCTCACCTGGTTAGTGGTCTTAAGTCTTAATTTAGGACACACCCGCTGATACTAAATACTAAGGTTTGATGCAATTTTCCAGGTGGCAGCTTCCAATTTTGAACTTCCAATGTCAAAAAAGATCGTTTACCATAGAAGCTAATCCATTTACTCGTCTTAGATCGTAGTTTAAGATGCACCCAATGATCTTAAATTAGTAGATTCATCCACTAAAGTTTGATGCTATCCTCTGAGTGGAAGCTTTCAAGTCTAAACTTCCAATTTAAAACAAATTGGGAGACGCTAAAATGCTCACCCGGTTAGTAATCTTAGGTCATAGTTCAAAACGCATCCACTGATCTTATATTGCTACATCATTTAATAAATATTCATGATACTCTCCAAGTGGAAACTTTCAAGCTTGAACTTACAAATTTCAAAAAATTTGGTGATTATAGAAGCTCACCTGATTAGTGGTCTTAAGTTATTGTTTAGGACACATCCGCTGATAATAAATTGGTAGCATCATCTACTAAAGTTTGATGCAATTTCCTAAGTGGAAGCTTTCAATTTTGAACATCCAATCTCAAAAAAATTTTTATACCATAGACGCTCCTCCATTTACTGGTCTCGGATCGTAGGTTAAGATGAACCCATTGATTTTAAATTGGTAGCTTCATCTGCTAAAGTTTGATGCAATCTTCTGAGTATAAGCTTTCATGTCTGATCTTCCAATTTAAACCAAATTGGGACACGCTAAAATGCTCTCCTGGTTAGTAATATTAGGTCATAGTTAAAGACACATCTACTGATCTTCAATTAGAAGCATCATCTACTCAAGTTTGATACAATTCTCTAGGTGGAAGCTTCCAACTTTTAAATTCAAATCTCAAAAAAATTTGTATACCATAGAAGATCATCCATTTACTGGTCTTGGATCGTAGTTCAATATGCACCCATTGATCTCAATTTGGTAGCTTCATCCGCTAAAGTTTGGTGCAGTCCTCTGAGTGGAAGCTTTCAAGTCTGAACTTCCAATTAAAAAAAAAAAATTTGGACGCTCTAAAATGCTCACCCGGTTTGTAATCTTAAGTCATAGTTCAAGACGCATCTACTGATCTTCAATTGATAGCATCATCTACTAAAGTTTAATGCAATTCTCTCAGTGGAAGTTTCCAACCTTGAACATCCAATTTCCCAAAAAATTGGATATGGTAGAAGCTCACAGTGGAGATAAAAATCGAAATTTATTCGACGGCAGGAAGAAGCATCAAAGTAAGATTGATTTATTTTCTTCTTTGTTTCAAGGTGTGGGTGTGCCTTCAGTATTAGAAACAAAAGAAAGAAATGTAGGGAGAGCTTTACTACTTACCTGACTTAGTGCCCTGCTGTATACCCAGTTCGAGTGACGTTAACTGCGCGAACCCTTGGACGTTTCCTTTCTCGTCGAACCACGACGTATGTGCCATAGAATATACGCGCTACCGATTCATCTTCGCAGATCAAAAGGCACTTCTTGGAAATCGGCACTCGGGGGCTTCGCGACTTAGAAATAGATTAATGACCTCATGAATCATCTTGTCGATTTGAAGTACGACCATCGCCATTGGCTTCGCCTAGTATCATCCTTCCGAAAATTATCGGTCTTTGCCAATGCTTTTAAATTCTCGCAAAAAAATATTTGGAACTTCAAAATCTAACAAGAGCTGACCAAAACTTTGAACAGTAAATAAAGGCTCGTTGATTGTTAAGAGCAAAAATGATTTTTGATTAAAAGCTGTAAAGTTAGAATGTGCTTCCAACTGAGAACAACTGAACTTTTATGATTCCAACTGGGTCAAATTTGAGTTTAGATTATTCCAAGAGGGGCCAAGTTAAACTTGAATTTTTCCTGCTGCAAAATAATTTAAGGTTCGATGCTTAAATTGTGACTGAAACTTATTTTTTTCCCTCCAGAGAGTAATTTCATCTTAGATACTTAGAACTTGAAAGAATTTAAACTTGAATGCTTCCAACTTGGACTTATTTCGTTCACTGAAACTTGGATGCTTTAAACTGAAATACAAATTAAACCGAAATGCTTCCAACTGGCAAAAAATTTATGCTTGCATTATTCCAACTGTAACCAATTTAATCGTGAATGCTTCCCTCTGTCAACAATTTAGACTTGAATGCTCCTAACTGGGAAAAATTAAAACTTGCATGCTTCCAAGTTAAAGATAATTTAAACTTTGATGCTTCCAGCTAAAAATAATTTAAAACGTGAATGCTTCCAAGTGGAAAACCATTTAAATTTGAGTTCTTGTAACTTAAAGATTGTTTGAACTTTAAAGCTAATACCACGTAGAAATTTAAACTTGATTTCTTTGAACTAACCACAATTTGATATTGAATACAATCAAATTCAAACAATTTCGATCTGACTGATTTTAACAGTGACCAATTTAAGCTTAAATGCTTCCATTTGAAAACGATTACAACTTAAATGCTGAAAAAATACAAAATAATATTTTAAACTTCAAAATATAAAAAGAGCAAAGTAAATCAACAGCCGCTGCTTATTTGAAGACAAGAATATTGTTAATTAAAAGCTTAAAAGTTTTAATTCTTTCAATAACAAAAATTTAGGCCTAAATGCTACTAAACGGAAAACAATAGTTGAGATGCTTTCAACTAGAAATCATTTTAAACTTGAATGCTTCCAACTGGAAAGCTATTCAAATTTTAATGTTACCAAAGCTTAACTTTTTTAAAACTAGAATTAATTTCAGGTTAATTTAATTTTTAAAATGAAAAAGATATATATTTGATTGCTGGAAGCATGAAAAAAATATTTGGAACTTAAGGTATTAACAAGAGCGCAGTAAATCAACCTGAAAACAATTCAATCTTGATTGCTTCCATCTGGGACGAATTTAAACTTGAAACTTCCTACTGTTACCAATTTTAGCTTAAATGTTCCCAAATAAAAAAAAATTAACTTGGGTGCTTTCAACTAAAAACAGCCTAAAACTTGAATGCTTCCAACTCAAAACGCATTATAACTTAGATGCTTCAAATTGTAAAATAATTTAAACATGAATGCTTCCTACGAAAAAACAATTTAAAATTGAATACTTCCAACTTGGAAATAATTTACACTTGAATGCTTCCAACTAGACGACAATTTAAATTTGAATAATATTTTAAAAAATATCATAAAAAATAATTTAAACTTGAGGCCTCCCAACTAGAAAAAATTTGAGTATGAATACTTCCAGCTTGAGTGTTTCCAACTGGAACCAATTTAAGCTTGAATTTTTTCAACTTGGAACAATTTAAACTTGGTTGCTTCCTACTAGAATATACTTAAATTTGTATACTTTCACCTGGAAAAAATTTGAACTTGAATGCTTCCAACTGAAAAACAATTTAAATTTGAATGATTCAAAATGTAAAATAATTTTTTCTTGAATGCGTCCATCTGGAAACGATTTAAAGTGGAAGCCTGGAAGCATACGAAATAATATTCGGATCTTTAAAATCTAACAAGAGTTCATGAAAACTTGGCACAGTCAATCAATAGCCGCTACTTATTATAGGAAAAGAAAATTCCTAATTTATGTCTTGGAATGTTAGAATTCTTCCAAATTGAAATAATTAAAACTTGATTGCTTCCTAATAAAAAACAATTAAAGCTTAAATTCTTCTAAATTTGAACAATTTCGATCTGAATGATTACAATTTTGACTAATTTAAGCTCAAGTTCTTCCAACTGGGTCCAATTTAGGCTTGAATGCTTCCAATTGGGTCAAGTTTAAGCTTTAAGGTTTCCAATTGAATCAAGTTTAAGCTTTATTGCTTGCAATTGTACGAATTTAAGCTAACATGCTTCTCATTGGTCCAATTTAAGGTTAAATGTTTTCATCTCTGTGCAATTAAAGCTTGAATGCTTCCAACTGTGTCTAGTTTACGATTGAATTCTTTCAACTGGGTCCAATTGAAGCTTGAATGCTTGCAAGTGGAAGTATTTTATACTTAAATGCTCAAAGCATATAACATAAATGATTTAAAATTGAATCCTATGAGCAATAAAGTGATTTATTTTTAAATAATCAAGCTAGAAATGTTAAATTTCCAAGCTTCTTCGTGTTTTAGATTGTAACAAGAAAAAAATGTAGGTTTGAATGCTTCCAATAACAAAACAATTCAAACTTGAATGCTCTCAACTGTAAAAAAATCAAACTTGAATGCTCTCAGCTGTAAAAAAATCAAACTTGATTGCTCTCAACTGTAAAAAAAAATTAAACTTGATTGCTCTCAACTGTAAAAAAAAAATTAAACTTGATTGCTCTCAACTGTACAAAAACAATCTTGAATGCTCTTAAATGATTTTTTTGAAAACTTTATTGACTCCAACTAAAAAACAATTCAAATTCGAATATTTCCAACTGTAAAGAACGTTGTTTTGAATGCCTAACTTATTTTAAACACCAAATTGCAATTAACGTTTAAGGTTCAAAGATCAAGCAATGGTCTGAATCAATCAAATTTTTCTTCAGCGGATAAATTTCTGAATAGACCGAACAGCCAATTAAATTGTAGAAATTAGAGTCTTAAATTGAGCCGAAATCGTCATCAAAAGTGACTTTCACGTCTCTTCAGTGGCCGTCGTCACGCTATTAGCGCAGACTTAATCAGGGCCGGAAATGAAGTGAAGGATAGAAGGGAATATTAATAACTGAATCTAATCAATTCCTTGAAACGAGCCTGGCCACCCTGAGAAGTCTCTTCCAAGCTCTCTTGCTGCTCTTGTCTCTTTTCTCTCCCATTTAACACCCTCACTTATTTTGTTTTCAAATATTTCAGATTCTCGCAAAAGCAGAACGCTCAGCAGCGATCTAATCAAATACGTTGCATTAAGCTAATTTAGTAGTACAGTTGCAAATTCAGCGCAGAACAGCCTTCGTTATAATACTGCACTCACTCTGGATTAATGTCGCCCACACGACAAACAAATTTTCAATTATTCATGTGAGCTTTTCCGCTTCTCGTTATTCTCGGAAAGATTGATTCTCTTTTCTCTTAAGAGGTTCTTCTTTCTTTAAGATGAGGATTAGGGATGAAAAATCAGATTAAGTGCAAGCTTTTTTTGTTGGAAGCATGTAAGTTTAAATTGGTACCAGTTGGAAGCACTTGAATTTAAATTGGCATTGAAATTTGAGTAGGTACCAGTTGGAAGCACTTGAATTTAAATTGGCATTGAAATTTGAGTAGGTACCAGTTGGAAGAATTCAAATTAATTTATATTTTGTTATTATATATTATGTTTTGCTTAAATTTCTCTCTAGTTGAAAGCATCTAACTTTAAATTGATTTCCAGCTTGGCATATGCAATTTTCAATTTTTTTGCACTTGGAAACATTCTAGTCAAAACTCTTTTTAAAGTGGAAGCAACAAATTTGAATTGTTTTTTATTACTAAGAATACAAGTTTGAATTGTTTTCTAGCAGGAAGAATTTAAGTTTAAATTAATCCCAGTTGAAAGCAATCGACCTTAAATTGGTCCCAGTTGGAAGAATTAAAATTTTAATTGGTGCCATTTTGAAGCATTTAAGTTTAAATTGTTTGATGTTTGAAGTATTTAAGCTTACATTGTTTTTTGGAAGAATTAAAACTATCAGTTGGAAGGACTCAATTTTGTATTGTTTTCCAGTTAGAATAATTTAAGTTTCAATTTTTGTACAGTCAAAGCATTTATGATCAAATTGGTCATAAAGAGAAAAATGCTTTCATATTAAAAAATTCTAGGTATTACTTTCAAAATTAATTAGTTTAGTTTTGCAGAATTCAAATTTAAATAATTCAATTTATATCCTCCAAGATATTCAAGTTTAAATCCTTTTCAGTTTAAACTGTTTTTTAGATAGACGGATTCAAGTTTCAATTGTCCAAAAAGTTAAATGATTAAAAAAATACGTGAATTTTTAACCAAATTGTTTAATTTTCAACTAAATAAGGTAAATTTTTAACTAAATTTGAAAAAGTTAAATTTTCAGATAAAAACTGAATTTTCATAAAAGAATTTGTTTAAAATACTACAAGTATCACCACATAAATAAATTTTTAACTAAAATAATAAAGATTTAAATAAAAAAACAAATTTTCGCGGAAACAATTCAACTTTCGAACAAAATAGGTTATTTTTTTACTAAATTGTTGAATTTTTGAGCCAAAAGTACGAATTTCTGGCAAAGTACTTGGATATTAACCTAAAAGTGTGAATTTTCAAGAAAGAGTACATTTTTTACACCAAAATAGTAAGCCTAAAAAGGTGAAATTTTTGCAAAAGTAAATGAATTTACGAACACAAAAGGATAACAAATTTCAATCTAATTTGGGATTTTTCAACGAAATAAATAAAGTTTGAACCAAATAATTAAAATTTTACCGAGAAAACGATAAATTTTTACCCATAAATTTAATAGTAGACTCTTTAAAGGACAAGAATGAACTTTCAAACAAAAATAGTTGTATTTTCTCATCAGTTAGCATTTATGACCGATGGATAACAGTTTAAACGAAAATTTAGGCTAATTCTAATTAATTTTTCATAAATAGATTAGAAAAATAAAATTAAATAAAAAAATTTATCAAAAATTTGGAAGAGAGTTTAAAAGTAGAAACCATTAATCCCACTTACAAACAGATCGTCTTAAAAGGTTGCGATTAAAGTCTCAAAAAGCGTGAAATTTTATAAAATTGTCAATCTTCACAGGATTGTTTAATTATTAATTTTTATACAGTTTTGTTCTTTTGTGGAATCAATCTTTTTCTCCTCCTTGTACATTCTTTATTCTTTATGCTAATCGTTCTTCATTCTTCATTCTTGATTATTCCTCTTCTTTTTCTCTTTATTATTTTTCTTCTTCTTTAATTTCTTTCTGCTTATAAAGGTCTAAACCTAGGACAGATATGATTTTTTTCCATCCACTTGGACAAATTTTCAAGAAAAGAGTTCTTTTCAATCTTCTTAGTCTACATTCTTTATTCTTCATTCTACACTCTACATTTTTTATTCTTCATTCTACATTCTTTATTATTAATTCTTTATTTTTCATTACTAATCTTCGTTTTCTTTTTACTCTTTATCTTCTTTCTACATTCATAGGTCTAAGCCTAGGACAGATCTGCTTTTTTGTTCATCTACATTGAGCAAGTCCCAAAAAAAGACTTTTTTTCTGCTTCACTCTTTATTCTCCATTCTACATTCTTTATTCTTTACCCTTCATTCTTCATTCATCAGTATTCCTATTCTTTCTCTTTTTATTCTTCTTCTTTACCTTCATTCTGCATTCATAGATCTAAACTAAACCAGATCTGATTTTTTCCCATCCACTTTGACCAAGTACCAAGAAAAAATTCCTTGTTCTTTATTCTTTAATCTTCTTTATTTTTCCTAGTTCTTCTTTATTCTTATTTTTCATCTTTCATGATACATTCTTTATTCTTCGTAATAAATTATTTGTTATTTATTCTTTAATCTCCATTCTTCATTCTTCGTTAATCCACTTCTTTTTCTTTTCATTCTGTTTCTTTACCTTCTTTCTGGATTCATAGGTCTAAACTAGGACAGATCTTTTTTTTTTGCCCATCCACATGGACCAAGTCCCAAGAAAAGACTTCTTTTCCATCTTCTTTATTTTTCATTATTCTTCATTGTTCATTCTACATTTTGCATTCATTATTTTTCATTCTACATTCTTTATTGTTCATTCTAGATTCTTTATTATTTATTCTTCATTTTTCATTATTATTCTTCTTTTTCTTTTTATTCTTTATCTTCTTTCTATATTCATAGGTCTTAACCTAGGACAGATCTGTTTTTTTGCCCATCCATATGGACCAAGTCCCAAAAAAGCCTTTTTTCTTCTTCATTCTTTAATCTTCATTCTACATTATGTATTCTTCTTTACAAATTCATTATTCTTCGTTATTCATTCTTTCTCTTATTTTTCTTCTTCTATATCTTCTTATTACATTTGTAAGTCTGAATCTAGGGCAGATCAGATTTTTTGCATTCACTTGCACCAAGGCCTAAGAGAATACTTCTTTTCCTTTTTTTCATTATTCTTTATTCTTCATCCTTCATTCTACATTCTTTATTCGTTAAAATAAATTGTGTATACATTACTCTTCATTAATAATTCTTTAGTATTCCTCTTCTTTTTTTTATTCTTCTTTACCTTCTTTCTGCATTCATAGGTCTAAACTAAAACAGATCTGATTTTGTCCCACCCACTTGGACCAAGTCCCGAGAAAGAATTCCTTGTTCTTCATTCTTTCATCTTATTTGTTTTTCCCTATTCTTCTTTATTCTTTATTCTTCATCCTTTATTCTACATTCTTTATTCGTCATACTTAATCATTTATTCTTTACTCTTCATTCTTCACTCTTCAGTTTTTCTCTTCTTTTTCTTTTTATTCTTCTTCTTTACCTTCTTTCTGCATTCATAGGTCTAAACCTAGAACAGATCCGATTTTTTCCCACCCAATTGAACCAAGATCGAAGAAAAATTTCCTTGCTCTTTATTCTATAATCTTCTTTATTTATCCTTACTCTTCTTCATTCTTTATTCTTCATCTTTCATTCTACATTCTTTAATCTTCATACGACATTTTTTGTTTTTCATCCTTCATTATACCTCCCATATTTTTTTTCTTCTGCCTAGAACGGATCTGATTTTTGCCACGCACTTGGACAAAGTCCAAAAAATGATCCCTTGTTCTTCATGCTTCCTTTTCTTTTTCTTCAACTTCATTCTACCTCTATGGGTCTAAACCTAGGACCAATCTGATGTTTTTGGCCATCCACTTCAACCAAGTCCCAAGAAAAGACGTCTTTTCCTTCTACCATCTTTTCATTTTTCTTCATTCTTTATTCTTCATTCTTCATTCTACATTATTTATTCTGCATTCTATATTCTTTATTCTTTATTTTACATTCCTATTCCTTATTCTTCATTCTTCATTCTTGATTGTATCTCTTCTTTTTCCTTTTATTATTTTTTACCTTTTTTCTACATTCAGAGGTCTAAACCTAGGACAGATCTGATTTTTTGTTCATCCACATGAACCAAGTCCTAAGAAAAGAGGTCTTTTCCTGCTTCCATCTTTTTCATTTTTCTTCATTTTTTATTCTTCATTATTCATTCTTGAATATTTATTCTTCATTTTACATTTCTATTTTACGTTTTTCATTCTTCAATTTTGATTATTCCTCTTCTTTTTCTTTTAATCCTACTTCTTTACCATCTTTCTGCATTCATAGATCTAAACCTCGAACAGATCTGATTTTTTCCCACCTACTTGGACCAAATCCCAAGAAACAATTCCTTGTTCTTCTTCCTTTAATCTTCTTTATGTTTCCTTATTCTTCCTAATTCATTATTCTTCATCCTTCATTCTAAATTCTTTATTCCTCATTCTTCATTCTTCACTATTTCTCCTATATTTTTTTCTTCTTCTTTGTTTTCTTTCTGCATTCATAGGTTGAAGCCAAGAACGGATCTGATTATTTTCCACCTACTTGGACGAAATCCCAAAAAAAGATCCCTTCTTCTTCATTTTTTTTTATTCCTCTTCTTATTCTTCATCTACATTCTCCCTTTATGGGTCTAAACCTAACCCCAATCTAATGTGTTTGTTCATCTACTTGGACGAAGTCACAAGAAAAGACGTCTTTCCCTTCTTCCATCTTTTTAATTTCTCTTTATTCTTCTTCATTCTTCATTATTTATTATACACTATTTATTCTTTATTCTACATTCTTTATTCATCATTTTTTATTATTATTATTCTTTTTATTCTTTATCTTCTTTCTACATTCAGAGGTCTTAAACTAGGACAGATCTGATTTTTTTTCCATCCACATGGACCAAGTCACAAGAAAAGCGGTCTTTTCCTGCTTCCATCTTTTTCATTTTTCTTCATTATTTATTCCTCATTCTTCATTTTTGATTATTTATTCTTCATTCTACATTCTTCATTCTTTATTTTACATTTCTGTTCCACGTTTTTGATTCTTGATTTTTGATTATTCCTCTTCTTTTTCTTTTCATTCTTCTTCTTTACCATCTTTCTGCATTCATACGTCTAAACCTAGAACAAATTTGATTTTTTCCTACCCACTTGGACCAAGTCCCAAGAAAAAATTCCTTCTTTTTAATTCTTTAATGTTCTTTATTTTTTTTATTTTTCCTTATTCTTCTTTATTCTTTATTCTTCATCCTTCATTATACCTCCCATATTTTTTTTCTTATTCTTTGTTTTTTTTTCTGCATTCATAGGTCGAAGCCTAGAACAGATCTGATTTTTTTACACCCACTTGGACGAATTACCAAGTAAAGATCCCTTCTTCTTCATTTTTCATTATTCCTCTAATTTTTCTTCATCTGCATTCTACCTTCATGGGTCTGAACGTAAACCCAATCTGATGTGTTTGTTCATACACTTGGACGAAATCACAAGAAAAGAAGTCTTTTCCTTTTTCTATCTTTTTCAATTCTTCTCATTCTTCTTCATTCTTCTACATTCTTTATTCTTCATTGTACATTATTTATTACTTATTCTGCATTCTTCACTATTCCTTCTATATTTTTTTCTTCTTTGTTTTCTTTCTGGATTCATAGGTCGAAGCCTAGAATGGATCTGATTTTGCCCACCCACCTGGACGAATTCCCAAAAATTGATCCCTTTTTTTTAATTCTGCGTTATTCCTCGTCTTTTTCTCCATTTACATTCTACATACATGGGTCTAAACCTAGGACCATTCTGATGTTTTTTGTATCCACTTGAACCAAGTCCCAAGAAAAGACTTCCTTTTACCATCTTTTTATTTTTCTTCATTCTACATTATTTATTCTTTATTCTATATTCTTTATTCTTCATTTTACATTCCTAATCCTTATCATTCATTCTTCATTCCTGATTATTTATTTTTATTTTTTTTATTCGGCTTCTTTATCTTCTTTCTTCATTCAAAGGTCTAAACGTAGGACAGATTTGATTTTTTTCATAGAAAAAAACTACTTCTCCTTCATTTTTCATTCTTCATTCTTCATTCTTCAATCTTCAATCATCATTCTTCTTCCTTTTTTTCGACATTCGTATATCTAAACGTAGTACACATCTGATTTTTTCTGTCCAATTAGATCTAGTCCCGAGAAAATACCAGGTTTTTTCGGAAACTGTGCTATGTACGCAAGTGACTGCTCACGTTTTGAATCCGCAATATCACTCAAATTCTGACCCGTTTTCCCGGAAATCTTTGCTCATAGAAGAAAGAGGGATTAGAGAAACAGAAAGAGAAAGAGAAATTAGCCTGTCGGGAATAAATCTCGTTCCGTTAAATTACAGGTCTCGTCGCTTCGCCCGTTTTGCCGCTTGCTGTTGACTCAGGAGCGCGTTACAGATTTGCGTCCGGTTTTTGTCCGACAATTAGTTGCCCTTTCAAAAGGAACCGACAGAAATGTAAATATTCACGGGACCGAATACTCCGTTCGTCATAACATCCGGAAAACATACCGGTCGCGTGTTTTACATCTCCTTAAATACTCTATCGTGAGGTCGTAAACTCTCTGGAGATACGATTGGAGTCTTAACTGGAGCAGGAAATATTTATGTCATATTTATGGAAAGGACGAGTAATAAAAGTGATTGATGATTCTCACTGAAGTCGAAAAATTCTCATCCACAGAATTTTTCACTGATCTTAAGCAGCCGCGGTATTACGCACTCTTATATTTACATCCTTCGCAATTTTATTTAAAAAGAAGCAATGCTAAATTGAATCAGACATCAGCTGATGAATCCTATTTTAATCAGTGAAAATTGACCTTAAATCAGTCAATTTTGACTGATTCAAATTTAGAATTTACGGTTAATGTTTGTTTTGTTGAGCTCGTTTCTAAATCAAAGGGTGGACTTTCTTTGAGTTGGGTATGTTCTCGTCATAAGTGCAATAGAAGCCAGTAATTCTTATGGTGCTCGACAAGGGACGACACCGCACTTGAATACTTTCGTCTTGTAAATACAATCTATATTTACGATGGTATATTTAGTGGTGCGACGTGCGACACTTTACGGTGAAGTCCAGACGAGGTGGGAGTGTCAGTGGTATTCACACGGGACGATCACTCATTTTGCAGCTTCAAAGTTCAAGTCATGTTAAAATTGTCTTAGGTTCATACTCGTCGCCATTGTACTCTTCCATCAATCGCGACAGACCACGAAAGATACACACTTCCCTCACTAATTCCACTTTCCAGACATACAGTTCCTTTTCATGAAATTGCATTTAATTCCTTCCAAAGAATTCAAAATTAATAATTGTCATAACTTACACTACACAAGTATCACTAACCGATTAGAGCCAAAATTTGCACATCAATAAAACACCAACAAATAGTGAATATGTGTTTTTTATTTTTGCAGAATCTACTTCCTAGGGGTAGAAACCACCCCTGCCAATCCAAACGCAGCCTAACCCACTTATCCCTGGCATCAGCGAGTTTAGTTGCTCATTATTCTTAAAATAATTGAATTCCATGTCATAAGACTGCCCACCTAATCACCTGCCCCTTAATCAACGTAACCCATCCGAACACCCACCCCTAAGCAACCTAACTTCGAGAAACCACGATTACTAAACCAAAAGCAGCCTAACCCACTTATCTCTGGGAAAATAAGCGGGTAAACTCTCTGTTTCCAGGGTCAGGTGGGTTAGCCTCCTTGTGGTTTGATAGGGGTGGTTTCTCGAGGTAAGGTTTCTTCAGGGTGGGTATTTGGATAAGATACGTTAGTTAAGTGGTAGGTGCTTAGGTGGACTATATTATGTTGTGGAATTCAATTATTTTAAGAAGAACGAGCGATTAAACTCGCTGGTCCCAGGGATAAGTGGGTTAGGCTTCTTTTGGTTTGGAAGGGGTGGTTTCTACCCCTAGAAAGCGGATTCTTCAAAAATTAAAAAGAGGGGTTCAACATTTTTTAGTGTTTTATTGATGTGCAAAGTTTGGTTCTAATCAATGACTGACTCTTGGGTAGTGTTACTAGTTAGTGTAGAAAATTCGAGGGGCTATTCACTGAAGAATTATCATGAAGATCGTTGTCGACTAAATTATCAAAAATTCTAAAGTCGTCCCTATAGTCGTCACAAGTGGTTAGAATAAGTCTTTCAAAGTCTTTGATAGTCTCTGAGCATTCTCCCGTGCTTCGTGGAAATTCGTTGGAACTCGGGAAATTGATCTCAATCGATCTCGTACGAAAGAGTCTGCTCTGATCATGCGCAGAAGGTCTTCTTCTCGGTCTTCGTTCTCTTTCTTGAGCATTGTCGTAAACATTATTTGTGTCGATATTTTTGATCTGATGAAATTATATGCAATTATAACGTAGGGTTCATTACCTCGTGATAAATAATTATAATAGTCAATTTTTCTTAATTTTTTTAATGAAAATTCATCTTTCTTATGTGACAATGAACTTTTTGTTAAAATTCAAATTTTTTTCAGGAATTAAGCTGCTTTGAATAGGAAATTCGTACTTTTGGATTGAAAATTAAAGTTCCTTGTTTAAAGTCAAAATTATGATTAAAAAATTAACATTTTGATCAAATTAATCTTTTTCGTTCGATATTGATATTTTTAATAGAAAATTCGTCTTTGTAAATTGAAAATTCTACTTTTTTAGACAAAAAGTTATATTTCTTATTGTAAAGTGAACTTTTCTGTTAAAATTGATCTTTTTCGTTAGAAACGTAATTGTTATGAATAGAAAATTCGTTCTTTTGTAGTGAAAATCCATCTTTTTTTGGCCAGAAAGTAATTTTTCTTATTAAAAAATGAACTTTTTGTTATAGATTATCTTTTTGTCAGGAATTAAACTGCTTTGAATAGAAAATTTATCCTTTTGAATTGAAAGTCTAAAAATCTTTGTGTAAAAAGTAATATTTCTGATTAAAAGATGAACCTTTTGATCAAACTAATTTTTTCGTCAGAATTTGAAATTTTTTAATAGAAAATTTATCCTTTTGGACGTAGAAATTAAAATTCTTTAGTAAAAAAGTCATAATTCTGATTAAAAAAATGAACTTTATGATCAAATTATTATCATCTTTTTTGGACAAAAAGTTATATTTCTCATTAAAAAATGAATTTTTTGTTAAAACTGATCTTTTTCGTCAGAAATTTATTTGTTATGAATAAAAATTCGTCGTTTTGTACTAACAATTCATCTTTTTTTGACCAAATATTTATCTTTTGCATTTAAAAATGAACTTTATTCTTAAGAATTCAACTTTGTTTGAAAAAGGTTCGCCTGTTTGGCGTGAAAATTCATCTTTGCAAGTTAAAAGTTCAACTATATTGTTTTAAAAATTAAGTTTTTCATTGAAAGTTAACTTTTTTTTTAATCCAATAGGCCTCTAAAAAAATCGTCTTCCTGGCTTTAATTATTCCAAATAGTATTATTGTACTCTTAGTATTCTTTTTAAATTAAAAAGTATACTATTGGTTGAAAATTCATATTATGATTTTGTAAAATTTTTCTTTTTTCTTAGAAAATTTAACTGTTTCGTTAAAAATTTAACTACTTCATTTAAAATTACCTTTTTTGTGAAAAATGTATCCTTTTTTATTGAAAATTAAAAGTGTTTTTTTTTTAAATTTTGTCTTTTTAGATTGGTAATTCATTTAGTATCGTATAACATTCAACTATTTGGTTTAAAATAAACTTTTTTTTGAAAAAACACATTTTGATGTTGAGAATTTAACTGAAATCTTTCTTGGTTACAAATTCATCTATTTTTCTGAAAATTCATCTTTTGATGGAAATTTATATTTTGATAGGAATGTAAATTTTTTTTTGTTAAAAATGCAACTGTTTAGTTATTAAAAACCAATAGGTTAATTTAATAAACATTTATCTTGTTTGTTTAAATTAAATGGTTTTTTTTATTAAAAATAATAATATTATAACGCATTTTTTACTGGCCCTATAATTTTATTTATTGTTCCCTTTTTTTAAATTAAAAGTAACACTTATGTATGGTTAATGCAATTAGGTAACAAAATTTCAAAATTTTATTAACTTCTGTGGCAATGCTGGGTAATAAATATTTAAAAGAATAAATTAGAACGGTCTCTGGCTCGCGACTATTCGTGTCTTTCTCACTTTCAGAAAAAAAGACAGACATTTGTCATGATTTAAACAATTTTTAACTATTAAGCCCAAACATCTTTTTGCACATTTTCAAAAATAGTCAGGATGTTCAAGGAACCAAAGACGAAAAGTGATTATGTAAAAAATTTGTTTTCTTCATTATGTAGTCATTATTTCAGGGCCATAATAAGGTGTTGGGATACTCGATATACGAAAAAGACTTTTTTAAATTGATGTATAAGCGATTAAATAATAAATTGTTTGCAATGATTTAGAGTCTAAAAAAGTTATCTTCTAGATTAAAAGTGCTTAACGTGATTTAATTATGAAAATTTATGAATGAACTAATTTATGTTTCAATTAGAAGCATTAGGACTGATAGTTTTTAGATGTATATTATTTAAGCAGGAGTCTTTCAACTGTATAATTCTTTAAAGTAATTTTTTTATCTTTCAGAGTGACGACATTGTGTTTATAATTTTTTATTTGAAATGAGTTAAAACCTTTTATTTTATGCGTGTAAATTATTTACCATTTCAATTTTCACAAGATTCTTAATCAGGAAATTTTTTGAGTTTTAAACTTAAAAGTTAAAAAAATAAATAAATTCAACATAGAATATTTTTATTTGCAGCTTAGTTTTTATTAAGTGAAATAAACTGGAGGTGAAAAATGAGTCCTCTATTATTTGGGGTAAGTGCTGACAGCTTGAAAGACCTGAAAAGGGATATTTTTACATTTGTGATTAGTGCCCAACGGAATAGAGGACTTTAAAAGGGATATTTATAAAAGGGGTATATTTAACATAAACAGTTAGTGACCAGAGCTAGGAAAATCTAAAAAGGGGGGATTTTACATTTTAGGTTAGTATTCACAGCTACAAAGGTTTTAAGAGGGGTATTTTTCCATTTGGGGTTTGCGCAAACAGCTGAGAAGAGCTGAAAAGGGATATTTTTTACATTTAATGGTTAATGATTAAGGCTAGTAAGAGTTGGGAAAAGGGTATTTTATACTTGAAAGTTAGTCCTTAAAACTAGGAGGACTTGGAAAGTGTTATTTTTTACTTGGGATTAGTGCCCAACTGTAAAGAGAGCTGAAAAAGGAATATTTTTAAAACCTTATGGTTAGTGATTAAGGCTAGTGAAAGTTGGGAAAAGGGTAATTTATACTTGAGCATAGGTGTTACTTTTTTCTTAAGATTAGTGCCCGACTATAAAGAGAGCTGGAAAAGGGATATTTTTACAACAAGGGTTAGTGGTCACATCTAGGGAAAGTTGAAAATGGTTTTTTTTTTTTGCATTTTGGTTTAGTCCTCATAGATCGGGAGGGCTAAAGAGGTGTATTTTTATATTTGGAGTTGTGTGCATAACTAAGGAGAGCAAATAGGGATCATTTCACAGTTAGGGGTTAGTGCTAAAGGGTAGGACGAGCTGGAAAAAGGGTATCTTATACTTGAGGGGGAGTGCTCGAAGCTCGGGAGACCTGGAAATGGGATATTTTTAGACTTTCGGTTTGTGCGCAAGGGTAAAGAGAACTGGAAAAAGTGTATTTTTAAATTTGGGGTTAGTGAACATATCTAAGGAGAGCAGAAAAGTAATATTTTTATACTTGCGGTTAGTGCGTAAGGTTAGAGAAAGAGCTGAAGAAGGAGTATTGTTCATTAAGTGTTAGTGATTGCAGCTAAAGAAAGCTGCAATTTTTTTTCGTTTTGGGTTAGTGATCATAAATCGTGAGAGCTGTAAAGGTGTATTTCCAAATGAGGTTAGTGCGCACAGCTAGGCAAAGCTGAAAGGGGATATATTTATATTTAGGGTTTAGTGTTTAAGGTTAGAGAGAGAGCTAAAAATGGTATTTTATACTTGGTGGTTAGTTCTGAAAGCTAGGCGGACCTAGGAAGTGTTATTATTTAACTTGGGGTTATTGCCAAGTATAGAGAGAGCTAAAAAAGGGGTATTTTTACATTAATAGTTAGTGATCACACCTGAGAAAAACTAAAAAAGTTTTTTTCACATTGTAGTTTAGTGCTCTTAAATCTAAACAGCTAAATATGTGTGATTTCACATTTTGGGTTAGACGCGCAGTTTGGGAAAGCTGAAAAGGGATAGTTTTACGCTTAGGAGTTAGTGTTCAAGGCCAGAAAAACTTAGAAAAATGGTATTTTATATTTAGCGGTTAGTGCTTACAGCTAAAAGGACCTTGAAAAGGGAGGATTTTATACTTCTAGATATTGTCTTAGGGTAAAGAGAGCTGGAAAAGGGGTATTTTTACATTAACGGTTTGTGATCACACATTGGGAAATCTGAACAAAAAATTTTTACATTTTGGTTTAGGGATCAGTGATCAGGAGAGCTAAAAAGGTATATTTTGATATTTGGGGTTAGTGGTTACAGCTAGAGAGAGCTGAGAAGGGATATTTTTATACTAAGGGGGTGAGTGCGTAAGGCTAGAGAGAGCTGAAAAATGGGTATTCTGTACTCGGGTGTTAATGTTTGAAGATATGAAGACCTGGAAGAGGGTTATTTTCAGATTATGGGGTTAGTGCTAAAGGCCAGAGAGACCTGGGAAAGGGGTACTCTACACTTATGAGTTAGTGCTGAAAGCAAGGGAGAGCTGAAAAGGACTTTTTTACACTTAGGGGTTTATCGACAGAAATAGGGAGTTATAGAACAGCAATATTTTCACATTAAGGGGTTAGTGCTCACAGCTTGTGAGAAGTAAATAGGGTTATTTTTACATTTAAAAAAGGCTAGAGAGAGCTGACAAATGGGTATTCTGTACTCGGGTGTTAGTGTTTGAAGATATGGAGACCTGGAAAGGGGTCATTTTTAGATTATAGCGTTAGATCTCAAGGCTAGAGAGTCCTGGAAAGGGGGTACTCTACACTTGGGAGTTACCTTTAAAGCAACGGAGAACTAAAAAGGACTTTTTAAATAAGGCTAGAGTAAGCTAAAAAATTGGTATTCTTTACTCGGGTGTTAGTGTTTGAAGATATGGAGGCCTGGAGAAGGGTTATTTTTAGATTATGGCGTTAGTTCTCAAGACTAGAGAGTCCTAAAAAGGGGGTATCCTAAACTTACGAGTTAGTACTGAAAGCAAGGGAGCGCTGAAAAGGACTTTTTTACACTTAGGGGTTTATCCTCAAGACTGGGGAGTTATAGAAAAGCGATAATTTCCTATTAAAGGGTTAGTGCTCACAGCTTGTGAGAAGTGAATAGCTGCAGAGAGCTGGAAAAGGATTATTTTTGCACTTGGTTGTGAGTAAGTAAGAGTAAAGAGCAGAAATAGAGGTATTTTATACTTGAGCCTAGTGCTCAAGGCTAGAGAGCGCTGGAAAAGGGGTACTTTATACTTTTTGGTTAGTGATCAAAGCTGCGGAGAGCAGTAAAAAGGTTTTTTTTAAACATGGGGTTAGTGATCAAAGCTAAAGAGATCTGGAAAAGTGATATTTTTACACTTAAGGTCCTATCTTGAAGGTCAAGAGGAGCTGGAAAGGTGATATTCTATACTTGCGGTTAGTGCTCAATGTTACATAGAGCTGAAAAAGAGGCATTTTTACACTTGTGTTTTAGTGCTTAAGGCTAGAGAGAGTGTGTAAAATGGGTATTTTTACATTTGGGGCTAGTGCTCAGTGCTTGAAAGAATTGAGGGTTTTTTTTTCTTAAATTTGGGGTTATTGTACACGCTTTGGGGTAGTTGAGAAGAGGTGTTTGTAAACATGGGTGTTAATGTTCATAGATAGAGAGAGTTTTAATAACAAGTTTTTACAGTTAGTGGTTAGTGCGCAAGGATAGAGAGAGAGAGAGAGAGAGAGAGAGAGAGAGAGAGAGAGAGAGAGCTGGAAAAGGGGTACTCTATTTTTCTGGGCGAGTTCTCAAAGCTATGGAGAGCTGAAAAAGAGGCTCTCTATAATTTAAGAGGTTAGTGATCAATGTTATGGAGTTAGGGCGCTGGAAAGGGGATATGCTATATTTAGGATTAGTGCTCGAAGCTAAAAAGAGATGGAAATAAAGCATTTCTACACATGGATGTTAGTGCTTAAAGGCAGCCAGATTTGTAAAGGGGTTCATCGGTAGAGTGAACTTCAATGAGGTGTTTTCAGACTTAGGGGTTAGTGCGCGAGGCTAGTGAGAGCTGAAAATGGGGTACTCTATACTTCAGGGTTACTGCTCAAAGCTATGGAGAGCTAGAAAAGGGCTTCTCTATAATTTCTAGAGTTAGTGATCAAAGTTATTGCATTATGGAGCTGTAAAGGGGGTATTCTATGCTTGGGGTTATTGATTAGAGCTAGGAAAAGCTGGAAAAGGGATATTATTACGTTAAGGAATGAGAAGTAGATTACTGTTTAATAAAGTTTTACTTTTAGTGTGACCGGACGTAATTTTAAGAACTTAATTTAAAAAGAGTGTTGACCTCTTCAACCTTGAGAAGTTTATCTCGCGGAACATATCTTGGAAACGCTGATGCACGTAATGTGGTGTAAAGTGGAAAGGCGAGCAGTAAGAAAAGGTACAGACGGCGGTGGCGCACTAATTTTAAAATCCCCTTTCTCGGTTATTAGCACAAGCGATCTCTTTGATTTAAAGGGGTCCAAGTGAGGAAAGTCGCCACGTGCTGGAAGATCGTCTATTTATTCACCTCTCGGAAGAACACTCATTTGAATATTTGTTTTTTGAGATTATCTTTTTTTTTATTAGTACTATTTTTCTCCTACTGTGTTCCATTGAGTTCCTGATTTTATAGCCCGATTTATTTTTATTCGACTTATTGGTGTACTTTTTTAAATATCTTTAGCAGCAGTTTTTTTTTTGTTATATAATTCAAGGCATCTACTTGATTGATGATTTAAAATTTCCTGACCAATTAAATTATAATTCTTTATAAAAGTCCCTGTTCGAAAGTAAAAATTTTAACTTCTTACTGGCATTCCCTCTTTCAATTGTCAAAATAGCATTTACTTCATAAAATTTTCTAGAATAATCGCAAGTTTGTAAATTTCTTTTAAAAATTCCCAATTCCAAGTTAGAATAATTTTAGCCCTGTACGGGAATTTGTTTATATTTCGTTTATTTGTTCCCTTGTCCAAGTCAGAATTCCACAATTTTCTGCTAAAATTCAGAAATTTAGTCATTTCCTTTTTTTAAAATTTGAAACAGAGTAGTTTCAAATTGTGACAAATTCTGTATTGGAAAAGTGCTTTTTTTTTAAATTTCCTTCTTGCACACCCGAACAAAATTTTTTTTACGAATTTCCTGTTCCAGGTAAAGTTATACCGTCTAATGGTAAAACTTAAAGTTCAAACAAAAATCTCCTGTTGCAGGAGAAAATTAAATTTATTCGTGGGATATCCTCAGATCCATCTCAGAATTATAATTTTATTAGAGCCTTCTCTGTTTTATATTTCAATATTTTAATTTTTTGCTGAAATTATAATTATTTCGAATTTCAAGTCAAAATTGCATTTATTTCCTGAAATTTTCTGGAATAATCGCAAAATTGTAAATTTCTTTTGAAAATTCCCTATTCCAAGTTAAAATAATTTCAATTCTCTAGGAGATTTTTTTATATTTCTTTTATTTATTTCCTTGTCCAAGTCAGAATTACACAATTTTCTGTTAAAATTCAGAAATTTAGTAACTCCCTTTTTTTAAATTTAAAACAGGGAAATTTCAAATTGTGACGAATTCCGTATTGGAAGAGTGATTTTTTTTATTTTCCTTCTTCTAAATCACAATTAAAATTTTTTTCTAACTTTCGAAAATTTCAAAAAAAATATGCCTTAAAATATTTCAGATTATTTTCTAAAAATTTTAGAAATTTAGAAAATTAAACTTTGAAAATATAGAATAACTTTTTACTTTCCTGTGAATTATTATTTTTTTCATTTGAAACCTTTTTAAATGAGTAAAAATCTTCCAATTTTTTCGAAATCTAAAAAAATCTGCATTTTCTTAAATATTTTCAAGTTTAAATTATTTTTGAAATCATTTCAAAACTTCTAAATATCTCTTGGAACGATTCGAATTTTTACCGCAGTTTATAATAAACTTGTAATAATAAAAGAGGCCTTAAAATCTTTCAGATTATTTTTACGATAAATTTGGAAATCGGTTCAAATCTTTTAAATATATTTTTAAAATGCACGACGGGTACGACTTTTGAATCAAATACTTAAATTTTCATTTAAAAAAATATTTAAGCCATTAATACAGTAGTTTAGTTACAAGTTAAAAAATCTTTTTTTGAAAACAACGAATTTTTAACAACATTTTTTAATTAAAAAAAAATTAATTATTAAATAAAAAATGTAATTTTTATCGAAGAAAATCAATGTTCAGCCAAAAAGACGAATTTTCGACAAAAGAAAGATGTTTTTCAACTAACAATTCAATCATTAAATTTACAGTAAAAAAATAAATGTTCAAAAAAAAAGTATTTTCAACTAAAATTATGAAATGTTCAACTGGAATGGTATTTTTAGTTTAACACAAAAATGTTTTTTAACCAAAAAATAAATAAATTGTTAATAAGATAGTTACATTTCTGGCAAAAAAATTTCTTTTCATCGAAAGAAAATACAATTTTTCAATCAAATAGCTGACTTTTCAGCCAAAGGAATAAATTTTTACATAAAATGATGAATCATTAATAAGAAAAGTAAATTTTTTAACCAAAAGGAAGTATTGTTAAAAAATGAGAATAAAATTCATAGATAATAGTCATTTCTACCCAAAAAGTTGATTTTCTAAACAAAAAGTCGTTTTTTAAAACAAAATACGTAAATTTTTAACGAAATAAATGAATTTTCAATGCAAAAGACAAATTTACGTCCAAATTCTTAAAAAATTTCAATTTTTAGATTAATAATTGATTGTTTAAATTAAAACTCGGATTTTTCGAAAATAGTTTAATTTTATACTGGAATAGATCATTTTTTAGTTGAAAAATTTGTTTTCAACAAAGTAGTTACATTTTTAAAAAGAGAAGAATTATCAACAAAACAATTAATTTTTGAAAATAATATTTGAATTTTTAACCTTTGAAGATAAATTACCCCCAAAAAAGTGGCATAGTTTATATTTTGATAAAATAGATGAAATTTATACAAAGAAACAAGTTTTTTTAGACTAAGAAAACGAATCTTGAACAAATAAAGATTTTTCATTCAAGGAATAAATAAAAGTTTGTTTGAATGATTAGAACCTTGAAGCTCAACTACGGTTTTTTATACAATAATTGAATCTTAAAAAGAAAATAAGACTTTTCAGCAAAAATTAATTTTTCACGAAACTGATTGTTTTGTAATAAAATATTTGAAATTAAAAAAAAAGATAAATTTTCAAATAGAAATTAAATTTTTTAAGAAAAAAAACCAGATCTTACAAACGAAATAGTTGAATTCTCAAGCAAATAAGAATAATTTTTAACCAAAAAGTTACATTTTTATAAAAAAATGATAATTTTACTAAAGCAGATGAATTTTTAAATCAAAAAGAGAAAATTAAAAAAAAAAATTAGAATTTTTTGTTATAATATATTTCTGTTGACTTTAAAATATCAAAAGATGAATTTTTGAGCAAAAAAATAAGTTTCTACGAAAAAAAATTAATTTTAAATCCAAAAAGAGAAATTTTTTCCACAATTTTTATCCAAGAAAGATTATATTTCTCTTAAAACAGATACATTTTTTATTTAAAAACAAAAAATTTTCAAAAAAAAAGTTGAATTTTCACCCAGCAAAGATTTTCGTTCTTTTAAACCAAAAAGTATGCCTTTTTAAAAAAATTGTTTAGTTTTCAACGAAGTAGTTGAAATGTTAAAAAAAAATAGTTAAATTTTTAGTTGAAGAAGATTCCATTTTCCTTTCCAACAAGTTTTAAATCACAAAAAAAGTAGTTTTCATACAAACAATATTTCAGGTGACTTATCAGCACAAAAATGTAAATTTTAAACAAAAGGTTGATCTTTTACGAAAAGAGCTGGATTTTTGACTCAAAAAGACGAATTTTTAACAAATTAGTTGAATTTGAAACCAAAGAGTATGTCTTTTTAATGAAGTTTTTAAATTTTCAACTGCATAATAAAATTTATAAAGATTTGAGAAAAGTTGACAAGAATTTACGTTATTCTCCTGAGTTAGTTGCGATTTCCTAAGATTTGGAAAAATTTATCTTGATCCGTCCGAATCATAAAAAAATTTCTTTTGATTTGTTTTGAGTGAGAAATGAATTTTCACTAAATTTTCACTCAGTGAATAGCCAGGCCCTCGCACAGTGGGGAAAAAGTACATTTTTTGGTTTAAAATACGATCCCGGCTGAACCTGTGGACCGATTTGGATGTTTTTTTTAAAAAGCTGAAATTTCAAAGAAAGTTGTCGAGCCTGATTTTTAATTTTGTTTTTGAATTTATTTACAAATACATAAATTAAACGAAAAAAAGGCAATTTTTTCTATTTGACGTCCCCGGTCTTCTTAAATAGTAGAAAAATTGTTCTAATCGCCGAGGTTTAATAGATTTACATTATATAAAGATATTCTATCATGATACTATAAACAGAAAAAAATATAATCAAATTATTTGTTCAAAATGTGTTTTTCATATTTTACAATAATTAAACGTTTTTTAAAGTTATATTGCGAGAAATTTGAATTGAAACTATAGTTAAATAAAAAAAAAATTTAAGACTATTATTGTTAATATTATAAACAAATTTAATAAACAAATGCATTATTCAGGCATTGGTCGTCAGAAAAATTCGTTCTTTTCGATGTCAATTTTTACAAATTAGGCACCTTATGATAATTTTAGAAAAATTCATAATTTGTTAATAAATTTTATGATTTTTTTTACAAATTTAATGAATAAATGCATTATTTGGACAGTTATCGACGGAAAAACTCGTTTTTTCAATGTCAGTCCTTTTAATTGGGAACTTTACAATCATTTCAGTTATATTCATAATTTCAGACAAAAGTTATTTTTTTTATTAAGAATAATAAA